>JABSTQ010011352.1:0-150000 GCA_013358835.2 Ixodes persulcatus | reverse complement strand
TCTGTGCGAAGTCGCGCACGAAACGTCTGTAGTAGGCGCACAGCCCCAGGAATCTACGGACGGCCTTCTTGTCCGATGGCTTGGGGAATTCGGCGACAGCGGACGTCTTTGCAGGATCAGGGCTTACACCCTGAGCACTCACGACGTGGCCCAAGAATTTCAGCTCTCCATAGGCGAACCGGCACTTCTAAGGCTTCAGTGTCAGCCCAGCAGATTTGAAGGCCTGTAGCACGGCTCGCAGTCGTCTGAGGTGCTCGTCGAATTCGGTTGCAAACACGACAACGTCGTCGAGGTAGACGAGACAGCTCTGCCATTTCAAGCCGGAAAGGACGGTGTCCATAACACGCTGGAAGGTTGCCGGCGCTGTGCACAGCCCGAACGGCATCACTTTAAATTCATACAGTCCGTCCGGTGTGACGAAGGCCGTCTTCTCATGATCTCGTTCGTCGACCTCAATCTGCCAGTACCCGCTCTTCAAGTCCATCGACGAAAAGTATCGGGCGTGGCGCAGCCGGTCCAGGGTGTCGTCGATGCGGGGCAGCGGATAGACGTCCTTCTTTGTTACTGTATTCAGCCGGTGGTAGTCCACGCAGAACCTCAGGGTTCCGTCTTTTTTCTTCACTAGGACTACTGGGGAAGCCCACGGACTGTTTGAGGGCTGGACAATGTCGTCTCAAGCATTTCCTGAACTTGCTTCTGGATAACTTCCCTTTCTTTCACGGAGACTTGGTACGGTGGCCGGTGCACAGGGAGAGCGTCGTCATCAGTGATTATTCGATGTTTCGCAACCGTCGTTTGGCGCACCTTCGACGACGTGGAGAAGCACTCACTGAACTCGGCGAGAAGGTCACTGAGTTGCCGTCGTTGTGGGTCTGGGAGGGACGGGTCGATGTCGAGCTCTGACGGCGTGGTTCTCTTGTGCTGCGCCGGAGAAGCGTCTTCTGAGATCCCGGCGATCGCGGCTGAGTCCGGAATTTCCTCGACGAAGCCCACAGCTGTACCCTTTGTAAGGTGCTGCGACTCTTGCCGGAAGTTGGTGACAAGGGCTACGGTACACCCGTCCTGGATCTCGATTACGCCTCTCGCAATGCCAATCCCTCGTCCAAGGAGAAGTTGGACGCTTCCTTCCAACAGAGCTACACCGCAGGTGGCTTCTTCGGTCCCGACGGGTACAAAGACACTCGACAGCGGCGGCAGGTTTACATGGCTGGCAAGGACTCGGACTGTAGCTAACGTTGCTTTGGGATTTTCTGCCGATGGGACAGGCTTCCGAAGCGTCAGCTTGTTCTCCGCAAGGTCGATGATGGCGCCGTATTCGCACAAGAAGTCCATTCCGAGAATGACGTCCCTCGAACAGTCTTGCAGAATGACGAACTTCACAGGGCAGGTTTCGCCGTGGATCTCAACGCGCGCAGTGCACCTGCCGACAGGTGTGATGAGATGTCCGCCGGCGGTTCGTATCTGCGGTCCGTCCCACGACGTCGTAACTTTCCGAAGGCGGCGAGAGAGTCTCCCACTCAAAACGGAGTAGTCTGCTCCGGTGTCGACGAGTGCTGTCGCGTCGTGGCCGTCGATGATTACGTTGAGGTTATTCGACACTCTTGCAGAAACGTCGTTTCGGGGCGTTGCGGCGTTAGAGTGGGAGTGCTCCGACGATCTTGGAGGATCTTGGCGTCGGTCGTCTTCGGCAACTCCACCTCCAGGGGTTGCCGCGCCTAGTTTCCCCGGCGTGGAGCGAGGGGTGACAGGCTTTCACGTCGGGGTCGGTGCATCGGCGAAGCTGGACGTCGTGGCGATGGAGAGCGGGCTTCACGGCGGAGGGACGACACAGGGAAGGGCGAGCGTCGGAGGTACTCCTCGATGTCGCGAGGGCGTTCGTCGTACCTTGGGCGCGGGTCGTTCGGGTGGAACCCGCGCAGCCCCAGTTGTCTGTAGGGGCATCGACGGTAAATGTGGCCGGCTTCACCGCAGTGATAGCACAACGGGCGTCGGTCGGCGGTCCTCCAGACGTCCGTCTTCCTCGGCGCAGGTTGCTCTGGGTGGACGTGGGGCGGTTGCCTCGGTGCTGAAGGCTCACGTCGCGGCTGCGGCGCAACGGGCGTGTGTCGTCGGGCCATTGCGGCGTAGCTCAGTGCCGGTTCTTCGGGAGCTGGAACGATGATGGGAGTGTCCGGCTGGCAAGCTCGCCGTACTTCCTCTCGAACCACCTCGGCAATCGAGAGCGAAGCCGGGCGGTTAGAAGCCGGCAGTAGCTTCCTGAGCTCATCCCGGACGACGTCGCGGATGATCTGCCGAAGGTGTTCGATGCCGACACCGTCGACATTGCAGCGAGGTGGCGAGACACCCGGAACCGTCGACACACCGGCGAGTCGTTGATAGTGCACAGCTCTGGCCGACAGCGCTCGCTCGATGTTGGTCGCCTCGGCCACGAAACCGTCTACCGTCGTCGGGGGGCTGCGGACAAGGTCACCGAAGATCTCGCTTTTGACGCCCCTCATGAGGAAGCGCAACTTCTTCTCCTCGGCGGCTTGCGGGTCGGCACGTGTACACAGGCGTAGCACGTCTTCAACGTAGCTTGTCACGCTTTTGTCAGGGGCTTGTGTACGCGTCTGAAGCAGGTCCTCCGCATTCTGTCGCCGTTGTTGGTTTGAGAAGGTTCGCTTCATTTCGTTGGCGCAGATATCCCACGAAGTGAGCGAAGCCTCGTGGTTTTCAAACCAGTGCCTCGCGGTGCCTTCCAGTGAGAAGTAGAGCTTCTGGAGACGTTGCTCGACGTTCCATCCGTTGTGGCGGGCCACGCGCTCATACTGAAGGAGCCAGTCTACGACGTCTTCATAGATTTCTCCATGGAAAGGCGTCGGCGATCGGGGGGCGACGGGCAGGACAACGACGGGCGGAGCGGTCATCGTTGCGGTCTTCTTCGTTGACTTCTGCGGCAGGGGTCCGAGTTCCGGCGGTAGGCCTTGGTTACGGCGACTTGACCGGGCCTTGGTCTGGTCTTCTACGAAGGGTAGCCTCCCGGGGCTGAGAACGTCACTTGGCCGGCGTGTTTTCGGAGGGGTACGGTCCACAGGCATAGAATGCAAAAGTACCCCGCACCTCCACCAAAATGTCACGAAGGACAAGTGATGAGGCGGCGAATAACTGAAGAAACTAAACGTTTAATGGGGCGAACTTGTGCCCAAAAAATAAAGAAGGAAACAGAAGATAACAATAGAGCGTCGCGGGCGTCGAAGTCGGCGTAAGCGCAGAGTCGAACGCTGGGGCGAGACTGAGTCCGGTTGGTTACGCGGAGCCCCTTTTGTGCAGGCGTGGGCTTCTGGAACATTCGGCCTGGAACATTCGGCGCGCAGAACATTCTAACCTAGAACGAGCAACACGGTTCTCGAAATTACCAGAAATCTAAATTGGAAGAATAAATAAAAGACGCGGCGCTGCCAGGGATCGAACCCTGGGCTTCCTGCGTGGAAGGCACGCGCGATAACCGTTAGGCCACGAGCGCGCTGCCTACTTAGTTAGCTGCGCTCGCGGCAATATACCGTGGCACTTGTGCCGCTCGCATCAACCTTCGCCGCCTCATTAGCAAGCGCGCGACGAGCTTCACGGCTTTGCACCGGAGTGCTAGGAGCAGCGGCTGACATGGGGGAGTGCTTGGGTTAGCGCAATAGGCTCTGAAATTTTGCTCAGTACTATTGTGGGTCTACCTTCTTTGGTCTTGATTTTTGACCTCTAATTTTAAACAGCTGGCCGAGAAAGAGAGAACAAATGCGGGTCTATATTTGAAGAAATACGGTATTCAAGGTATGTTCCCATGCCGCAGTCAATCGAAAGGTCAGCGAACTTCAACTCAACCCGGGCTTCAGCGCCGCTAAAGGTCAGGGCTACTTTTTAAAGCGCAACTGTAAGTTTCCATAGTATTTGTGGTTTTTGAAATTTATTATGTAGAAATTTTGAGCTTTGTAGGTTCAGAGAACTCGGGAGTACGTATTCTTATTGATAGACGTCTTAGCGGTTATTCTGGTTTTTGCTGGCATTTTAAGTGAATTATAATTACAGGCTATACAGGCTAAATAATTTATCCAGCGTAGAAAAGGGAGGGGGAGAGGCTTTATTTCAACTGATATGTCACGCTATCCTTCGATTTAAGACAATTTTTTTATCACTAATTGTAAACAAAATATCTCTGACCTGAGCCTTACTTCTAAAAAGAAGGCTGCCTCTTTTACTTGGCGATGCAATCCCTCGTTGATTTTTAGGTGATGAGCAAACATATGTTGACGCCTTCTTCAAACCAACATTTTGTGTGCTACAAAACCTGTTACGAAAAGCCCAATGCCACTCTCATCACTGGGAGGATGAAACGCAAGGAATGTAACGAGAAGGAACCAAGTGGCACGGGCCAAACCGAGAAGGACGTTTTCAGAATGGTTCCTTTGAGAAGGTCCAAACGAGAAGGTCGACTCAAGAACAGGCTCAAATGAGAACCACCATTTGCGAGATTGGGCTTTCCCGCTCTGAAAATGCAGCCACCGGAAGTTCCAAATTGGTCGGCTTAGGCCATCATAGAGTCAGTCCGATGAAGCGTTGCGGAAAGACACATTTCCCGCTCGTTCGCTGGCATTCGCTGAATACGTTTTTTTTTTTTTTTAAAAAAACCTTGTGTAAACAGTCAGAGCTTTTTTTGATAACCCCTGGAATTTTTAGGAAAACGCAGAACCGCAGGGGAAAAGCACGAGTCTTCGAACGCAAGTCTCGCGGTCTCAGGCGGTGTGATGAAAGGACAGGCCTTAGCACGCCGAAGTGCTGCGTCTCTGTGCCTTTGCACGCTTGGATACCAATTAAGAATCGACGCCTTGTGGATGTGTTAATTTACCCTTCGGGAAAGTTTCGCGACTGCAACGTGCGTGAAGGTGCATGTGCTTATGAGGCAGCATTTTACTTTACAACTGTATTTGTAACTTGTGGCACTCGAGGGTCAGAAACAAATTTTATTCAGTGCAGGCGGAACAGAAGGAGGATGGCGGCGGCGGTGGCGGCGATCGTTATTTGCGTTTCTCGAAATCAATTTAGTGGAAGTGAACGGAAATATGTCTCTGTCTCTCTCTCTTTCTACCCCCCCCCCCCCCCATTCCAACACCTCCTAAGAACCAAGGTCATAGAGCTCTTCTCGTGACGTCGCAAAGGAAGGCCATTGGGGGCGCGCGTCGAAGCGCCGAAGCGAAAACAACGCGCGTGGATCGACCGTTGCTTTTATTCACATAAGCGTGTGTTACTAATCAAAATGAAAGCTGCATAATTACGAACCAGCGCACAGGTCGACACTTACTAAAAAATCTAGACTAAAAAAAAATACACTCCCACAGCTCTGAACTCTCAACTCATAATATGTAGTTAGTCAAACTTCATCTTCTTTGTTAACACACTCCTCGTCACATTTTTCATCGATTGCCTGATCCCGTTTGGCCAAGAAAATGTCTCAAAGTACCTGCGCTACACAAGACTCAATGAAATTTCCTTCTTTTTACACATAATAACCATCGTTATATATGATTATTGTTGACTGCAAATAAAACTTCAGTAGTTCCATAAAACTATCGACTCCTACACCACTCTTATTTTGAACCGCACCGATGATGTGGTGGTAGTTGCCTTGCAATCATAGCCTCGTCCTGATCGTCAAGCAGCTCAGGTAACCCTTTCAGCTGAGCGTCGTTGCCGTGGTCAGTTGCCTCCTCGTTTGCCCCGTAGATCCTGTTAAAGAAAGAAGAGGCGTTGAAAATGTTACATCTCGTGTAGTAATTTTTTTAAAAGACAGCAGTTATTCGAAAGTTGAAGTTAAATACAGTCAGCATGTACCCTTTGACAACATTAACAGATGCTTACTTGAAGGCTTTAACAAAATTTAAAACGTTGTCAGTAATGGCCATGACGACTTTTCTGTTAATTCTATACTCGTCAGAAACTACAACCAATTCACTGGCCACCCGGTCATAGGCTACTCTGCCCATCATTCGACGGCAAGCCAAAGTGGCCACCCGGTGCTCCAATGTCTCCGGATCGAGCCACAGCACCATCACGGACAGAAAATGTCTGGTAATATAAAAAGAAATTGGTAAATTCACACGAGTTATTCTTCTCTCAACCTACACCTCCACATTGGTTCTTGTGTCGCGCCCGTCTTGAGTGACATTTATTTGAGTAAAGTTGACCGGGACATCGAGAGGTCTGTAGACACAACCAAGGTTAAAAAAGTGGTTGCTACGTTCATGATGTTTTGGTGTTGCTTTTTGGCATTGACGGTACAGTGGCATCTGCGTCTAATGTGTTGGCAATTTTTGGAGAGTGCGGGGGAAGGGGGGGGGGGGGGGGGGCTTAGATTTACTGTTGATGTTCCTAAGGAAGGAATTTTATGGTTTTTAGACCTCTCTACGCGCTTCGACGGTAGCCATGTTTGCTGGTCCTACAGCCCTCGATTCAAAAAGGCTATTTTGGACTACAGGTCCTCAAACCCTAAGTTTATCAAGTGCGGCATAGCAGTCTTGTGTCTGGATGCGACCCTAAAAGAGTCGTGCTAGTGCTTCTACGCTATCTAGCAGACTGAGAGATGCTGGGTTCCCGGATGGATGGATGGATGGATGGATGTTAATGGCTATACCCTTTGTAACGGGCGGTGGCTTGCGCCACCTAGCCTAAGTCTAAACAGACAAAAACTTTATATGATTCCTCCCGCCCTTTTAAGACCAATTCCCCCCCCCCCCCTAACTATCACCAGGCAGAGGGGGATATCACCAGGATGACCTTCGGGGGATCGGGCAAAACAAACTGAAAACATCACCTCCCTGCCTCTTCCCCCCGGCAAGGGAGTCGCCAATTTTCCTCTGGTCAAACCTTGTTGGCGTTACCTTATCACCGAACCCACTGGGAGACAGGGTTGAGACTTTGGGCCGGAGACATGCGGGAAGTAGTCCCAATTTTCCTCTGTCCCGCCTGTCCCCAACTGTGCTAGTTAGTTGTTCATCATTCAATTTTTCTAGATAATTTCCACAAATCTTTTAATCGCCTCTTTGTTACTGTAATCCTTTTCTCTTCCGTCCTTCTATCGTCGCCAGAAAACCGAGGGCCCCGGCCAAATTCGTTACCCCTTCAGGGAGGGTAGGACGAAGCCCCGTGCACTTCAAAACCAAGTGCACTAGCGTCTCGCTATCATTAATGCAGGCGGCACATAATCTATCTCTTTCCTGAAATTTAGCCCTATACGTCCTCGTCTTCAAAATTCCCGTTCTCGCCTCGAACAACAAGGAACCCCCCGTGAATCGTCAAACACATTTTCCTTTCTTACGTCCTGTTTCCGTGACCTGTACACTGTTAGAGCTGATTTCTCCTGCATTCTTCCCTCCCACATTTTCCTCTCTGCTTCTTTCACCCCCTTTTTCACTGAAGTAGTCTGTTCAGCCCCATCACCAGTGTGTAGGTATTTAAATGTAAGCTTTCGGGTTCGGTTTGTCCATTTTGTGTCAACCTTTGTTCAAATTTCAACTTACTAATTGCCTCCCTGCTCTCAAAAGACGACCATCCCATGTCCCCCTGTACTCCCTCATTTGGTGTTTTTCCATGTGCTCCCAGTGCCAATCTGCCTACGCTTCTTTGTCGAATTTCTAATCCTGATTGAACCTCTGATTTTATGCACAGTACTGCATTGCCAAAAGACAGTCCTGGTACTATCACTCCTTTCCATATACCTCTGACCACTTCATATCTATTATAGTTCCATAGTGCCTTTAGCTTCATCATAGATGAATTTCTTTTCCCTTTTCTTCATAATTATATTCTCCTCACGTTCCTCTAGATATTTCCTTCCCTCATTGAGCCAGACTCCCAGATATTTGTATTTTCCTACATGGTCTATTATAATGTCTTCCTCAGGGGGTCCCTCTTTTTGTCGTTAAACACCATTACTCCAGATTTGTCACTACTAAAACTCATGCCCAAGGTGTCCCCTTCCTCTCCACATACTCCAGCTAGTTCCTGTAATGTATACTGGTTATCCGCCATGAATACTCTGTCATCCGCATACATCAGTCTTGGTATTACCTGTACTGCATTTCTCCCTCCTTCCATTTAACTCACAACAAAACCTAAGTTGCACTGCTTTAATTTCTTTTCCATTTTACTGAGATTATCATGAAGAGCAGAGGTGACAGTGGACAGCCCTGCCTGAGTCCTTTTTTATTGCTGCGGGTTGTGTAGTTTCTGCTTCCTATGTTATAACTACCTTGTTGTCTGTGTACACTTGTTGAAGAAACCTAACCAAATTTGTATCTAAATTATACTCCTTCAGCTGACCCCAAAGTTTTTCCTGACTCGCATTATCGTACGCTCCCTTGATGTTCAAATAAGCTAACCATAAAGGAGTTTGGTTCTCCATTGCTATTTCTATACATTGAGTGGTAACGAATAAGTTATCTTCCAGCCTTCTATCTCTTCGGAATCCATTTTGGAGCCCGCTCAGTATTTTCATATCTTCTGTTCATTGCTTCATTCTACGCTTTACTATCTGCATAGCTAATCTGTATAAAACTGAAGTTACCGTTATCGGGCAATATGACTTAATGCTATCTTTGTTTTCTTTGCCTTTATATATTAGTCTCATTTTACTTAGTTTCCAATCATTGGGTAACTCTTCTCCAATAATTACTTGGTTAATCACATGCCGTAACTTCAATCTGCTTGTTTTTCCTAGTGTCTTTATGAGTTCCATAGGTATGTTGTCTGGGCCTGTCACTGCACCTGCTGAAACCTTACCTTCTGCCTTGTCCCATTCTTTTGTAGTCGTCTTCATCGTTACACAATTCTGCTCCTCCTCAACACTACTGCTGACCGTGCTATTCACTGTCTCCCTCTGTGCAGATGGGAGAAAGCCTCTTCGATTGTCTGCCTAATATATTCCCGTGCCTCTTCCCCCTCTAATCTTCTCCCCTCCTGTGTGGCCAGTAAGTGTTGGATACCCTCTGTCTTTCTCCCCTGCGCTTTAATATTCTCCCAAAACCCTTTTGCCGCATTCCTATCTCTTTTATTTATTTCCATCATCCACTGAACTCCTGCACTTCCAATTTTGGCCTGTATTAAAGCTGATGCTTTCCTTTTCCGCTCTTGGAAGTTCTCCCATTTTGATGTTACTTCAGCTGGCAAGGCTCCCCTTTTCTTTGCCCACCTACGCTCCCTAGATGCATCTTGGCGCCGCAATATGTCTGCTTTGACAACCTTATTCCACCAGCTTTTAGGTTTGTGTCTTCGTTTTTGCTTTCCTCTTTGTTTAATTTGATGGTTCTCTAATTATCTTTTAAAGATTTCTATTAGATCCTCATTCGTCCACTCTTTTTCTGGTTGTTCCGATACTATGTTCTCAATGCTTTTCGATACTTTTTGTATTTGAACTTCACTTAGTTTCGGCTTACCCGCTCGTTCCCGAGCTTGCTGTTCTGGTTTGGATGCGCCAAATTTAATCTTAATTCGTTTGTTGTCACTCCCTAAGCTTTTGGTACCTTCCTTATCTATTTCCATACTTCCTAACCTTTCATACAGTTTGTGGGACACGAGGCAGTAGTCTATTGTTGAGTGTGAGCTGTTTCGTTCCCACGTTATTTCGCCATCGCATTTTACTTGTGCATTAACTAACACTAGGTCCAGGGCATCACAGAAATCTTCTAGCAGCTTGACGAAAATAATCCCTGGAGGAGGGGAACAAGAGGGACAAAGGACAAACACAAATCTCCAAACACAGCTAGGTGACTGGTGCGAGACCGAAAAAATCCGCCTGGTCCGGGTATCGAACCCGGGACCTCTCCATTACAGGTGGAGCGCTCCACCAACTGAGCTAACCAGGGGTTAGACGTCAGTAGAGCAAACGGGTTTTACCAGCAGCCACCAGTCTAACACCAACAAGGGTGAAGCTTGCAATTTAAGGTTATGATTATAACGCAATTATATGCTTCACCCTTGTTGGTGTTAGACTTGTGGCAGCTGATAAAACCGGTTTGGTACCCGTACATATGATACTGGATAAAACCGGTTTGGTACCCGTACTCTGGCATCCGTACATATGGTACTGGCACATCTACACCGGTGCCCTCCGGGCTCTGTGGGTCCCCAAAAAAGCTGCAACATGCCGACCCAACCTCTCTCCCCCTCTCCTACCTGTGTCTGAACCGTAGTGGATTCCAACCCGTGTAAAAGGACAGGAGCCAGCCGCATAAACTTCCCAGTTTATCTCTTTTATGCCGTACTCAAGCCGTCGGTTCATCCTCTTAATCACCCGGTTAGCCTCAATGACCCGCCTCTCGATGTCAAAAGACTGTCCCCGGCCCTGTTGAGTGAGGTTGCCAGTACACTTGTAAAGAAAGTTAAGGGGGTTTCTTTATCTAAGAAAACTGTTGACAGAAGGAGGACTGTTGTCATTCCCTACTTGCACAAGGTATCTCATAATCTGAAAAAAAGTAGAAGGCAGGTATGGCATCCCGGTTGTGTTTTCCGCCTCCCAGAGAATGATCCAAATTTGTTCGAGGGTCAACACGAAGTCACAGGGGCTACAAAGAAACAGTTGTAGCAAAAAGCATGCCAACCCGGTTGTGTCTTGCACTTCGGGAGTTTTATACAGGATACCCCTCTCTTGTGTCAAGGTTTATATTGGAAAAACCGCGGTAGATGCTCAAATGGCAGGCTCAGGGAGCACGACTACTCCCTGAGAGCTACGATCGGCGGCCATTTGTCAGTGCACTGCGGGACTTGCAAGAAGTGCAAACCTGCCTTCGATGAGACTGCTTTCTTAGGAAGGCACCGAGATAAGGTGACGAGGGAAGTGATAGAGGCCTTTCACATTGTTAATTACGGAGCGCAATATGTCAACAAGCCATCAGTGGCTCTATTGGAAAAAAGATGTTTTTTTTACTATGAAGGGGGGATAGCGATGCCCTGATAGATGAAGCCCTTTGTGACGAGACAGTTTGGGTGGCGCATACGTGGTTAGTGTGCCTTTTATGTTTTTTTAGGTTTCTGTTTTCACAATTAAATATTTAGTTGTGAGTCCGCGCTCCTCCTGTGTTGCGTTTCCTTTTCTTAGTCTTCGTTCTTACGCGCTGTTACACACACCACGTTCTTATTGTTTTCGCTGGGTGAAGGACATTCCGAGCGGTAGAGCTCGACTTTCGTGTTCAGCGATAAGCGTTGCTCTACTGTCATACTGATTTGTTTCTTTTTTTCGGGGAGCCCATCTGCCTTCCTCGCAATAGACGCATACTCAGGTTAGAGTTAAAACAAAGCTGTTTGCATGGTGTTGTAGACATTACTCCTCAAAGGTGACGAAATACCGTTACTCGTTACTTTGTCTTAAAAGAGACTAAGTACGTTACTCGTTCCTTTTTTTTACTAGCTAAATGCGTTACTCGTTACCGAAAAAAGTAACCAGGTAGAAGTAACGCGTTACTAGTAACGCGTTAGGTACATGCCGGGGTGGAACGCCATCTAGACGCTGCGCTTCGAAACGTACGTGCAGACTTGGGAAGTAACTCGTTACTTTTCAAGTATTTTTCTAATTGCCACGTTACTTTTTTTGCGGCAGTAATTTGTAAAGTAATTTTGTTACAAATATTTGTAACGGATTAATTTAATTACTCGTTACTTTTTAAACAAATATGAACATAATACAGAAATTTAAGCAAGTGCGCCCGTGGCCGAATGGCGTGCTTGGCTCCCACGCAAAAGGTCGCGGTTCGATGCCTGGCCGCGGAGCCACCTTTTTGTTATTTCTGTAAATGTCGCGTTCTGGTAAATTCAAGAGCTCTGTTGCTTGTTCGAGGTTCGAATGTTCTACGCACCGAACCTTCTACGCCGGTTGTTCCAAAAGCACACGCGTGTATAGTACATAAGGGGCTCCGCGTGGCGAGCCGGAGGGAATCTGGCCCCAGCGCTCGTCCTGCTGCTACGACGCTATCCACGCCTGCGACGCTAGCCTTCTTCTGTTGTGTTTTGGGAACAAGTTCTCCCTATTAAACGTTTAGCTTTCTTCAGTCATTCGTCGCCTCATCAATTCTCATTTGAGGCAATGTGAGTGTACGACCACCCGCTGAACCAAAGCACGTCTATGCATTTTTCAGTACTGCATGGACCTATAATCCGTTCATGCATAAGCTGACAGTGCGTCGAAGCAACGGGCATGAGAGCGTAGCTTTGAGATGTTGCGCCCACGCTTGAAAGGCCCGTTTTAATAGGGAGCTTTCGTAGATCGGTTCCTTGCATCCAAATCTCCTAGCGGAGATTGACGCTGCTACTGAGCATGCGCACTATTAACTTTGTCTGGAGAATTCTAGGGACCATTTCAGGTCGCCGTAAGCAAGCGGGATGGCGGGTGTGCTCGCAGCTTTTGCTGCCTTTTGAACTTATAGCTGAACGGAGTGCACCTAGTTTTTTTTTTCTCCCTTAAATACAATATTTTTTTTTTTTTTTTAAGGACTACCAGAATGCGGACGTACGAGAAATGTAAAGTTGTGTTGCAGAAAATTTTTGAAAACATCAAAATTGTTTGTGTTGTTTTCTCGCTACGTGTACGGGAAAAGTATCGTGAAAGTAATTGTAACCCAACGAATAAAGTAATCCGTTATTTTTCAGCCAAAGTGATTTATGATGGTAATTCATTACATTTGGGGCTCGACAATTTGTAATTGTAATCCATTACATTTTTCAAGGAACGGGCACAAATCTGCGTACGTATTCCATAGAATACGCCGCAGTTACCATAGCAGCCGACCGGCGCGTCGAATGACGAAAGGCGAGTCGGGGGGGCAGAGAGAAGGGGGGATTCTGCTCGTGCAAACAGCGTCTAGGAGCACTTCCGTAACTGAGCTAATCTAATAACGTTGATAGGCGCTGAAGATGCGCGAGAGCGGAGATCCCAGAAACTGTGGATATGACGTCACGCTCCGGGAAGGATGGGTGGCTTCAGCGGTACTTTGAGGATGATTTTATGCGGCCTCCGCGCAACAAATTGAAGAATAATCTCGATATTCGGGATCCTGGAGGCGAAATGAAGACGCGTTAAGCGTTTTTCCTCAAATACAAGACTGCCTAAAAATGCCAGCCGCCTCCAGCGCGAGCTAATACTATTACCTTTATTCCCCATTAAAGCGATGGGGTCGCACGCGTAGCTTAATGGAAGCCCACGAGAGCGTTCTGGAGGCGGAACTCGGCTAACAGACGACTGGCTGTATACATTTTTTTTTATCAGCAAAAATGAATTATACTCTATTTGATATTAAGTCAAACCAACGCTAAATTCCGACGGAGCAAAATGAAGCAGCGCCAAAAGTGCTTCGTCACGGGGCTCGTCACCACTTTGTGCGGTTGCTTATAATAATCTTCACCTGTAAATGAACATTTAGTGTTCGCGCAAAAAAAAAAAAAAAAAAAAAGAAATGCCCGGAAACGTTTGCCCTATTTACAGAAAACTTGACGCAGTCTTTGATTTATTTTATTGTTACGCGCGCTCAGAGCGCGGTCGTCCACATATCCCGAACAAGGGCGCCGGTGCCTGAACACGGTCGAGCGCGGGCTCGAAGGTCAGACTCCGGAGCATGTTCTGCACGGGACCCCGGTGCGCTGCTGATACGCCCGAGCTCGCTGCCGGCGGCGACGGATGTTCGGTGTCCGCGTCGCCGCTCGGCGTTCGTGACCGCACGGGCGGTGGTCGCTTTGCCCCGGCTCCGATCAATAGCAGTGTGCGGTGTCGAGGCGGCTGCAGTGTCAGGGCCGACGCTTAGCGTGGACAGCGTAGCGCGCTCTCGCGGCTGACCGCTCATTACCCGAACGCCGGCGCCGTAATGGAGCCGTGCAGCGGGCACGCTCCGGAGCGCGCCTGCATGTGCACTCGCTCGCTCTGCTCCCCACGACGTCCCCTTTGCGCGGTGCTCTTGGCTCCTGGGCGACACGTTGGGTCTGAACGACGAACAACGAGCCCGTTGGTGAAGCATCCTTTCCATAGCTGTTCAAATTACATTCGTGCCGTTTTGTCGCTCCTTAAATATATATCTTCGTCTAGATGACATTGAATCGTAAGTATATACCTCAATATAAAAAGCACACACACGCGCATACACACACACACGCATACACACATACGCACACACGCACGCACGCACGCACGCACGCACGCACGCACGCACGCACGCACGCAAGAAATAAAAGAAAAGAGCGTACGTCCGCAGTTCAACTTGCCGAGGTTGGCACTGGTTTACGCTGGTTGAACTTGTGATGGCTTCGCCAGTGCGTTCTTGAGTCCGGCTTTCCGTTTACTGTTGACGGTGGGGGCAGGTCGGCAGATTTCCGTGGACCACAGCTTCACCGGTGTGCTCCGGAGCCAAGCTTTCCCGAATCCGCTTGCTCTCGGCGCAGACTTCCGTTTTTTACCAGCTTCTTTTTCTTGCTTTTTTCTTTTCTTGCTTGTATCCTCCGATTTTCTTCCTCTTTTTGTTGCCGTATAATCACTACAATCATGTGATTAATATTTTTTTTTTCATTTTAAGATGATTTGTTTTTTGGCCAACATAAAATCGTAATATGTTTGTTTGCCAAGTACAAAATCACAACCGACTAAGGTAATCAGCTCCTACATTTTCGGTGCCCTTAATGTGTACTATTCGAAACGAATATTCTTTCAATAACAAACTCCAGCGGAGCACATGACTGTTGAGCTGCTTTGCTTTGTTCAAGTACTGTAGCGGCGTATGATCTGTTTGCACCACAAAATGCCTACCGTATAAGCATAGATAACAATGTTCCACTGCCCATACAAGTGCCAGGTACTCCCTCTCAATCGTAGAAAAGTTCTGTCTCGGAAGGAGCTGCTTACTGGCATACGCTAAGGACGCAGTATCTCTTGGTGTTCCTGCATAAGCACCGCCCCCAAGCTGTGTTCGAAGGCATCAATTCTTAGGACAAACTCTTTCGAGAAGTCTGCGCGCTTTTAAGAATAGGCGGTTCGTAAGTGCCCGCTTCAGCTATAGTTAAGGCTCTCTCTCGCGCGCGGTCGTCCATTCCACGTCGTATTGTTCACGCTTTTTTGTTGGTTCCATCATGGGACCCGCAATTTCCGCATAGTTAGGAATGAACCTCCTATAGTATTCCATTAAGCCTAAGAAGGATCGAACTTGCTTTTCGTCTTCGGTTTCGCTTTTCTTTATTTTCTCAACTGATGAGGACAGTGGCCTTATCTCTGTGTTTCCGAGTTCGTGACCAAGAAACGATATATCTTCCATTCCCATTTCACACACTTTTGAATTCACCGTAATTCCCGCCTGCCGTATTTTCTCCATCACCCGTTGCAGTGTGTCTATACGTTCGTCCCACCTGTCGGTGGTGATCAGTACATCGATATAGTGGTGGACATTTGGAACATACCTCAGAAGCTCTCTCATCAGTCGAGTAAAAACAGCTGAGGCTGTCTAATTCATATGCGCAAACTGATACAAACCAAAATCAGTGGCGAAAGCTGGTTTTGTTTTCAAATCGTTTGTGAGGGAAATTTGGCGATATCCTTTGGCCAAATCCAACTTGGAAAACAATTTCTTTGGTCCGACCTCAGGGAGCACGACGTCAATTCGCGGGTTAGATTCGGCGTCTGGCGTTAAGACGTCGTTGAATCGTCGAACGTTAATACAAAGCCTCACCGTACCATCTGTTTTTCTCGCTAAGACCAGCAGGGAGTTGCATTGAAAAGTGGATCTCTCGATTATTCTCTTCAGCATCTCCTGTATTTCCCTTTCAATCGTTTTCTTAATTGCAAATGGAATTGGGTACTCAGGAGTTCTGACAGGTGCCGACGTACTGAGTTCCAAGTGGCAATGAAGAAGATCCGTTTTCCCCGGTACATCAGAGAAGACGTCGTCACAGTTACACAGGAGTGACTTCATTTCAGTGAGCTGCCCATCAGTTAACGTTTTAGACAGAAGCACATCTTCTGGCCCTTGACTTCTGGCCTATACAGAGAAGTTCCTTTACGTCTTTGTCTTCCTCTATCGCTATGAAAGAAACCACATGTTCCGCGACAGAGAACGGCTCCTCACGCTTTTCGTACCGCTTCAATATATTGACATGAAAAGCCTTGTGGGTATGACCTAAGTTTAACTTGTACTCGACCTCGTTTTTCTTGTCAACCACAGCAAAAAGGCCTTTCCATTGCATAAGCGATTTGTTGTGGCTGGTAGGCCGCAAGATCTCCTACTTTCAATTGTCGGCCTCTCGCTTTTCGGTCATAATATCGCTTTTGTCTGTCTTGTCTTGTCCAGTTTCTGGTGGGCTAATTCCATTGTTTGCTATAACCGACTCTGTAGCTCTAAGACGTAGCCATATGTCGTCTTCAGCTCCTGGCCGATTGTATCTTCAGTCCAGATTTCTTTCAACACCGACAATGGGCCTCGTACGTGTCGTCCATAAATAAACTCAAAAGGAAAGAATCATGAACTCGCCCGTGGTGCTACGCGGTAGGCGAAAAGCACAGGAGTCAAGTATTCCTCCCAAGACTGAGGTTTCTCTTCGCATATCTTTTTCAGCATTTGCCTAGCGTACCGTTAAATGTTTCGACCAGACTATTGCACATGGGGTGGTAAAGGGTCGACAATAACTGCTTGATCAAGAGCAGCTCCACTACCTCATTCATCAACTCCGCGGTAAAGCTGTACCCCTGTCTGAAAGAATCTCATGTGGCAGACCCACTCTGGATAACATTTCTATTAAACCCGCCGCTACTGTCCTCGAGTCAGTGGATGATAGAGTGACGGCATCTGGGTATTGAGTCGCAAAATCCACTGGGGTGAGTATGAACCGATTCCCTTTCTTAGACATGGGCGACAGTGGTTCAACGAGGTCAATAGCCACTCGTTCGAAAGGTGTGTCAATGATGGGCATGCGCCCCAATGGTGCTTTTGACACAATTTTTTTATGAATCGTTCTCTGACACATGTCACACGAACGCAAAAACCGCTTAAAGGCATACTTATCGAAATTTAGATTTCGCAAAAAAAGGCAGCAGAAGCGTTAAACGGGACGCTACAAACTCCAAAACATCACTCATACATTGATATCTCAAACGGATGGCCGTACTTTTGGAAAAGAAGGGCGCGATCAAGCGAGGGCTATGACGTCATTGTTTGAGAATGTTCTGTGATTTTCTGAAATTATCAATGGAAAAATAGGGCCCATTTTCGCCCGTTTTCGGTTTCTCGCGCCATTGAACTTGACGTATTCGAGAACTCTGTAGGCCGCCATTTTTCCATTGACATTTTCAGAAAAATCGCTTATAATATTTGAATAAGATACCGGTTGGTGCTGAAACTTTGGCATCTTGCTCGAACGGCTGGGGCTACGTTCTGACGGAGTTTGAGCTTTCCGCGATGTCTAGTTTATGTTTGCGTTGTGAAAAACTGGGTTCGGTTTTCTCGCGGACGCCCGGTACATCTTTTGTGATAAGAGAAAATGTCGCTTAGTAGTTCACAGTCGATATCTTTTTTGATCAACATGGCTCATCCCCCGCCGCGCTTGGAAGTGCGGTTTAAAACGAGCGTATCATGGGAAGGTAAGCGAAAAACATCCGAGTCATCGTTGTCATCGTTATACCAGGTCTCAGTAAACATTATGATATCAAAGATATCACCGTACTGATAAAAAAACAATTCAATGTCTGCTTTTGTGTTTACTGCGGACTGCGTATTAAGATGAAAACACTTTAGATGCGAACTATATTCTTTCTCGAGGATAGGTTTTACCTTATTTGAAAGTAGTGACTGAAAACTCGTACTCTTACCCATTGAAGAAGCCATCATGAGTTTAATGAAAAATTCTAGAACATGAGCAACATCAGTATACGACTACGGCGGAATGGTTCGCAAGTCTTTGTCACTCTCGATCAGAAAGGCATCCTCGCCATTTTTACGCCTGACAAAAATGTTGCCATTTTCTGCCACACATACAAGAAACCCTTTCCTTATGCCAAGTCATTTGCCTTAGCAGGCAGTTCTTTGTTTTGCTTTAGTCATGTTCGCATTAATGTATGCCTTTCCTTCCAGTGCCTGTTAACCTTTTTTTTTTTTACGGTACAAACATGTGTACCTTGTTGTTTGACAGGGGAACCTGACAATAATACCTGGAATTTTGTCGGGCTTGGACGGCAGTAGGTGGATTGCTGTGATCTCAGTTCCAGTCAGCTCACGCACTTCTAGACTTCGTGCCACCTCGATTACTTTGCTCAACAAATCTGAGTTTTCAGTTTTTGGTATAGACCGTTCCATTAGGGTCATAGCAGAGAGGGTAAAAGAGAAAAAAATGCACTCCCCCTCTCACCTCGCATGTCGTCTGCTCCGCCGAGTGGGCTGTAGCTAGCGTCCGGCTGGCGTGCAAACTGTGTTTAAAATCGCGTCATTTTGGAACTTTTAAACGCAGATGCGCAGATTTTGGTATGCCAGTTATCGTGTAATACTATGCTAGATAAAAAGACTTACAGGGTCCAATTGCGCTGTTACCTGCGTGCAAATAAAAAAAATAGGGAAAAACTGTGTCAGATTGGCCGGTTTCTCTGGCGAAAAGTAAATCCGGTTGTTGTACCTTTTTTTACTATACAAAGTTCGTACTGGTGTAGGCCTTTAGCGAGCATGAGTGGAAGTCTGAAATAATGAATAAAAACGTGCTCTCCTACCGCAATACACGCAGTAGTTGAGGGTAGTACTGCCGGCTGACTCAACTGCTATTTAAGTAACGGAAAAAAGATATGCTAGTTGATCATTTACAAAAAAAGAACAACAGAGAGCTATAGGATGATTTTGGAGTAGACACAACTATTCTAAGAACGCGAACCCCTTCACAACGGCAGCCACCAGCGAGAGTTCGATGTTCCGTACAGCCCGCCGATACAGCTCAAAGATGGAGAACGGCAACCTCCCGGTTTGTCGTCTGCTAGCGGAGTCGGGCGCGTGCCCTCTCTCTCGCTTTACCCCGCCGAACCCGCTGAAATTCCCGGATGTATGGAGAGGGCGCTGCGGTCGAACAAAATGGTGCCGCCCAGAGAGCGCTAAATGGAATGGTCTATACGATACAATGGACCTTTTTCACATACCGACGGCACCAGGCGGTGGCTGCACGAACTAAAAATCGAGGAAGTGACCTACCTGCGCTACCAATCAATAATGGGGGAGCTATACGCTACCAGTTTCTTCGCTCTCTGAGCAGCGGCGCGTGCCCAAGGCGACTCTAAAGAGGGGGATCTGTGGCGTCCACCCAAACGTCATGTTTTTCTTTCCGTCCACTTTCTTTTTTTGTGTAACACAATTATATATATGTTGCAATTACGTGTTCTACTTGCTGATCCACAGCCTCCTTCCGAATTTCCTCGATTTCTAGTGCCGACTTCCGCCGCTTGGCATCGAGTGCTCGCGCGTGCGCAGAACGCTTCTCGAAAAAGGTCCATTCTAAATTAAACTTCCGACTTTCCCATTCAAGGTCATGAAGCTCCAGCTTTAACTTGCTAAGTTCCGTCGTTTCGTCCCGTTTCTCGAGTTTTTCAATTCTTGTTTTGAGATATTTAATCTATTTGTTGTGTTCCGTAACGGTGTTCAGTGTTTCATTATACTGTGCCAAAATCATAATGACCGACGCTTTTATGCTACCAACTGTTTCCTTCAGATTTAGAAGGTCATCTAGCTTGCTGTTCATGGACGACAAAATTGTACATATGTCGCCATCCGGTGTTGGCGTACTTGTCGCACCGCCTTTCAGTTTCGCAGCTCGGCAGGTGGGGCACTTGCAAGCTTTGCGATTCGACTCGCCTTTTGTTTTTGGTGTTGCTTCAGAAATTTCCGAACAATTATCAGGGTGATACGAGTACCCCCACTCACTGCATGAAATTGATTGTTCATTATCGAGGATTTCCTCTTTTCACTTCAGACAGAATGACACAGGCATTTAAAAAAGTTACCATTGGCGAAAACGGCAAGACATCATAGGCAGCAGCAGGACAGAGCTAAAATTGTTGTAAACAAAATAAGTGACGACAACCAACCTGCAAGGACATACAGGAACAGATTAGCCATGAATCATCTATTTGTGTTGTTTTTTTGTTCAGCGGGAAAAGGGGATAGCCGGGAAAGGTGTGGAGCTTCACTAAGTCTATAGAACTCAGTCTATTACTTTAGTGATTTTAACGCTTTTCTAAAATTAGTGCAGGTCGCCGCCAAATACTGCTAATTTACCATACATCAATTTTTTACAAAACATACATTTACGAAACAAGTTTAATGTTTGTTTAAAGCGTTTCTTAACAGTGATGAAGTGCTCGTACCAGGAGATCGCAACCCTACCGAAAAACTCAGTATAACTTTTCAATATTTGAATTATGAAACTGGAAATTTAACTGGAATTGATTCTGGAAACTTAAAATCCAGATTGCAGACAAATAAATAATTTCTGAAAATTTGAAGCTCAAATAGAATTCGGATAGCGAAAAGTTGTACTGAGTTTTTCAATACAAAAAGCCGATTTAAAAAAAAAAACAAAAAAACAATTGTTTTATTTCTGTTGCATCCGGCAAGTCTTCGAAGACAAAATGATCAAAGGGTTCTTTTAATATTGGCCAGTGTTCCAGGGATTGCAAACCTCTAAATTTTCTGTGATGTTTTTTTTCTTCTTAGATTATGAAATCAAAGCGAAGGTGAAGATGTTCCTGAAAGAAAAAAAAACGAGTTAAAGGTTAATTCTAGAGTACTTTTATTCCGTGAATTTGAATATCACGTTTGTTTTCCCCGAATATGTGACTAAACACGAAAACACACACACACACAAAAAAAAACTCCGACCAATCGTTACGTCAAAAGGATCTTTCGGCCGCCAAGCGCGTAACGCTCGTGTGGGCAGTGCGTGCAAATACAAGCTTGTCAGGTATTTTCACCCCGCACTGACACCAATCGTAACGTCTTTTTCTGACCATTTTCAAAATAGCAAGAGTGCGCGTGCATAGCTTTGATAAGCGCTGAAGATGAACGAAAGCGAAGATTCCAAAAACTCCTTTTACGACGTAAGGCTTCCGGAAAAAGGAGCTTCAGCGGTACTTTGAAAATGCTTTTCTGCAGCCTCCGTGCATCAAATTGAAAAATGCATCTTGATATTCGTGATTCTGAAGGTCAAATGAAGGCGATTTAAGTGTTTTTACTCAAATGCAAAACTCATTCAGTTTCCCTTTAAGGTCCGGCATTAGCCAACGCGTGGCACCGAGTAAAACAAAAGGTGAGGGAAAAGAAAGGTGGGAGTTTATAAAATAGCAATATCCGAGCACATTACTACAGTTCAGTTTAGGGCAAGTAAGTAACTGCTTCGGATTCTACGGGTACCGAATATTTATCCCACATATTACCGAAGAAGACGGGCACGAACGTTTTGTAGTGGTTAATGACCTTCGGCTATTTCACCTTTTCTTTTGGCCTTAGAGCCGCAACAATCGTCATCATTTTCCATCTAAGGAGGACTCCATGTAGCCACAAAATAACACCTAATATCCTTTGCCCCTGTACACGTGACACAACTTGACTCGAATGCTTCATTTAAGTGATCTTGCTTAGCTGGTTGTGTCAAGGATACGTCCAACATTTTTGGGACATGAGGAATATAGACGACTGATCCTCAAAAGCGCCGTGCGGAAACATGAGGCTCATACTAAAGGAAAGCGCACACGCAACCGGACAAAAATACGCAACCGGTAAGGTGAAACACAATGACAGCGGAGCCGCTGAAGGTGTCATTTCGGAGCAGATGGACTGAAGGAACGGTAAAGGTGTGAGCTTAAGGAAGGACGCATAGGCCCTTCGCATTAAACCGAATAACACACCGAACGAAAATTCCATAGCGTTTTGGAACCAATGAGGGTGTATAAGTAGAGAGCATTTCAGTTGTCTGCGTAAAAAGGGAGCGCGTTTTCGTACATCACTTCGGTACAAATAGTCACACGTGCGAAACGAAAAGCGCCGAATAACCAGAAACAAGAAAGTATACAAGACGAAGTCTATTTTCAAATAAAAGTTTATTGAAACAAACACACACTATTAATACCACATTTTGACTTTTCGTATGGAAAATAAAACTCTGTATCTGTCAGGTGCATTTACGGGGAACTTATGCACTTGCTTTTCCCTTGCCTTCTGATACAGAATGCAGCGTAAAATTCTAAGGCAGTTTTACCTGCGTATTTCCCGATGAATTGTTGTTTGTGCTAATTTTGGGACACATGGGCACCTAACCTAGTACACTACCAGATTGCCCGGCGGGGACTGTTTTACTGACCATGCATGTTATCGTACTTGCTTGTTATCAGCGGCCCGTGGAATGTTTGGGCGGAGTGCCAAAAATGGCCCGCGTCGATATATGGAGCGCGATCGATGGCGCGAAACCGCGAAGTGTCCCACTAACAGCTATCGCTGTATTAAGGCCACTAGAAAAGCTCGGCGGTCAACGGCTTCCCCGTGCATAGGTGTCAGGCCCGCGGCAAGGTATGCCGAGCTGAAATCGAAACTGACCGAGGTCCCCTCGCACGAACATTCACCGCTTCGAAGCTCCAGGCTGCCTCAACTGCAGCGCAATGTATGCAGCTCGAACTAAACTTCGTGCAAAAACTCTTGTTTCCGTCTGTCTACCTGGGTAGCTAAACTCGTGGAGCAAAACATTCTTCGCTTTTTGACGTAGCGGGGGGAGTGACCAAAAGAACGCCGCAAAGTTTCCTCCTCCCTGCGCGCGCTCAACTTCGCAACTTTTGACGAAAAATCCCCCGCGATCCCTAGGCGGTGCACGAGAGCACGAGACAGCGCGGGGAGGCGAGCGTTCACGCCGCTCGCTGTACGTTGTCTTTGAGCTCTCTAGCGCCGACAATCCCGTCATGCCTCGCCCAGGCGAGGAGCGAGAGCAGACGACGGGAGTTCGTCTGCTACGAGGCGGCATTCGCACAGCGGAGATGAAAGAAAAAGTTGGTATTCTGCTCGAAATCGCGTCCCGCGGGCCACAAACTCAAACGCGAGCTTGAATTGTAAGCGTCTGATATTCCACGAAGGGAGGAATCAACGACCCTTGTTTTATTTGCAAAATTTGGGTCGCTTTGTTGCCGTACAGACGCTGAAACCTACCAGTGTGTAATGAAAGGCCCAGGACAAACACAGAGGCCGCGAGATCTCGCATCATCTGTCTGCAGGTGAAAAGTGGAACATTTTTCGACAAAGCTCCCACAGCAGAAACCTGTGACGCATTCACTCAGCGTCCGGGAAGGCTAAACATGGAGACGTTGCCCGAGGCTCAAGCACAGTCATATTTGAACGGCTGCTATATTGCCCCGTCGTATTTTGTTTCAGAAAGCTCTCGTTCTCAATGCCCTCACCAGGAAAATAAAAAAAGTCTTACGAAACGTATTGCTAGATGTTCCAAAGAACTAGATTTAAGCAGTATCCTTTCAGTGGTTCACTCATAATACTATGCTTAAAACGAAGCAAGCTTTTGCGCGTACAGTGCCATAAATTGTCTCAAGTGTATGCTGTTTTGTAGTCAGCTGGCTTCGGAAACTTACGCCGTATATAGATATCTCTGACAGCCTAGTTCCTTGATTGGAAATCGTCGCAAATATAAGTGACACGTTGCAGCAACCAACGTTTATAGATAAACGATGGCAGCGACTGCGTTCCCGCATTCCCACCCATCACGTCGAACAAAAAGGCGCTAGTTTCGGTTTGAGGTCGGTACTTTTCTACAACATCTATGGCGACAGCATCAGTCTGCACTAGGTGCATTCGGCAAGTTCGTCCGGGGCCTGTTCTCCGTGCAGCACTCCGCGGGTGCAATGCATTAGAACTCTCACAGTGCAAGTCTGGATCGCGGATCGGGAACCCGTCACTGGCCTCACCGGCGGCCATTGCTTGACAACAGGCAATACGCCGCGTCCTGTCTAGTTCTCCCTTCGTTTTCGTCCTTGTTGTTTTGGCGTATTACACCATGAGGCAATACACGAAAGTCTAAGGGAGAAACACGCAAAAATAGGAAGCTTGTACGCGTGCTCGAGGGCGAGTATTTTATGACGTGCTGCGATGATTATATCGGGTGCTCGGAGATCAACTAGACATTCGTCAAACGTTCGAACATTGATTTAAAAAAAAAAAAAAGTAAATGGGCCGGAGCACCACCGACTTTACTCACGTCGCTTGCTTCGGTTGCTAAATAAACGGCACGTTCAGCGACTGAACGGCACGCTCCGAGTTTCAGTTTGTTACGGAAGCCCTCACAGCAGTTCAAAGAAAAAGCTTTCACCATGAAGTACTATGTACAAGCGGTTAAAACGATGCGAATGTCCCCAGAAAAGGCCTTCCAACTTATCGTTTGCTGAGCTCTGATGACTCCGAGATCACGGATGACACCACAATAACTCTCGGTAGCCCTTGTCTCATTAAACACATCACAGTTAACGCCCAACAAAGTCGCCCTCGACCCTCAACCACACAACGTTTATTTAAACAAGATTGGTATTCTAACGCGTTTAATATTCTTGCCCACAATATTAACTGTTATTTTCGGAAACACGATAGAAGTTTCATGATCGAGAACAACCTACTAACGTAATAAAATTGAGTTTTCCCGTTTCTCCTATAGCATGCATTAGATCGTGTCAAGCGATGGCTGCCGGTGGTGCCGCTCGACCCCAGCAATACAGGCCTCTATTCGCGATCCAGCCTAATAAGAGATCAGTGGTGCCAGTGCTATTAGACATAAATCGTGTATTTGCATCGGTACACCTATACCTGCCGGATGTCGGGACGAGGCGCAAAACCGTACATCCGGCCAATATTGAAGCCGGTTTTCGGCCGAAGTTGCCTCGACACTCGCCAAGAAGCAACGTGTTGTTTCGGCGACTCGTTTGTGTAATTTAATTTTTCAGTCATTTTATTGGGTCTCGGGCCACTGTGTACACCCCAAAAAAGGAATGTACTGTGGTAATTACACCTTGACGAGAAGGAGGCACGTAGCCAGGATTTTGTTTTAGGGGGGGGGGGGGGGGGGCGCCCATGACAAAGTGCTCTATGAGGGGGAGGGGGGAGAGGAGGCCCCAGCAAAATGGAAGATTTCGGGGGGGGGGGGCGGGCCTTATGGCCCCCCCCCCCTGACTACGTGTTTGACGAGAAGGGGTATTGTAGTTTTACATCTTTATAAAAAGGTGTAGTGCATTATCACACGTTTTAAGAAACGTGTTTAAAAAATCACACATTTTTAAAGGTGTGAGGTTTACATTTTTTTATAAGGTGTATTGCTACACTTATTAGGGGGTTAGTTATTGGACACCCCACTTACATGTATAAAGGTGTGAAAATGTTTAGTTTGTATATACCTCTAACAGAAGAAAATCTCTTTCATGTGATTACATCGCGGGCCGATGAAACGATCTGTCGATGACACGTCGTTCGATGAACTGATTTGACCGCCAATGAGTGACGATTGCCAGTAAAAGTTCGGGGAAATAATTCTGCCGGCTGCCGGGAGACTCGAACCTACCCACGAATTATCCCGGTTCTTGTTTGTTTTCCAACATTCTGAATTGTACACCAGCTTATTAGTACCTCTTCGGATATTGCAGAAAAAAAAAAAAAAAACGATGGCAGCCGCAAAAACTCTGACAGCCCGGCTCACAGTCATGTGGGAGACTGACAGGTGCTCGTCAGTCGCCACCATGCCTTGAAAGCTACCGGTTTCGAAGAACCGGAGCGCGCAAAGAACTTGTGGTTCCACGGTCATGGTAGACGCGATTGTCCGCCGCCTCGAAGTCCGGGCGCCGAACGAAGCTCGTCGCAGAGTCAACGCACAACGGCTTTCGATAGCCGGTACTGTCGCCGAAAGTCGTCGTCGGGGAGTTGAAAGGCGTCCCCGGTGGTCTCAGTAGCGACGCCGACGGTGGCGGAAGACAAGCTCGGCCGCAGCGTACGGCACCGCCATGTTGACAAAGTTTAACTTCGCCTCGATCCGAAGCGAAGATCTCGAGCTAAAACCACGGCTCTCGCAAAGTTCGGAAACGTCACTTTGACGTCAGCGACAACTTCGACAAACGAGGTTTCTTTTTTACACAAACTTCGGAGGGATTTTGAGCGTCAGCAGGTCGCCTAGGGACAATATGTAAAGCATTAATTTTAGCTTGGCGTAGGGATGTAGGGACAAATGGGCGCTACGTCATCGGTGAAGCCGTTCAATCAGCGGGCTCCTCGCGCCCCTCACGCGCCGCACGCGCGCCTCGATGAACTTTGCTACATTCTGCCTCTCTCAAAGAAATGAGCGTTCGAATAATTGACACCTCGCTCGGCGCGACGTCAGCGTCGCGAGAGTCCAATTAGCGCGTTCCGCAAACTTCGGGCACAAAGTTGTGCTTGACGAGTTTAGCGACCCTGGTGACTTGCGTAAGTCAGTGCCTCCCGAGTTCCCACCGATGTCTTTTTTCTGAACAAGGTGCCTCAGCTACAGCGGTGACTTGTGCTAACTCGAATGTAAAAGATACTTAGTTATTTATATAGATGGTGGACCTAAAACACCCATCTTCCCCTCTATTCTCCTCCTTTCCTGCCCAACTACTAACTTTAAAACGGAAAATGACGAGTGAACACGCTTAATAAATCGGTGGGAGCGCAAAGTTTTACTATGGCTTCACCGACAAAGGATACCACCAACCTGCCGGAAAAACCAAGGAGACAAATAAAAAAGAAAATAAAAAAGAAAGAGAACCGATCTCTCGCAAAGAGTTTCGATACTGTGTGAACGAACCCTATTGTGATGGTTGCTATTTCGAAATAATGCTAACATCAGATTGAATACGAAAAAACAAATATATACATATGGCGTATAGTGACACCTTTTTGTGTGCCTCAGTTGTTCCGGCGCGTTGCTGGAGGTACGATGTTTCGTCGAGCGCTTTCCTCGAGCTTTTTTCACCCGGTTCTCTTTTGTATGTCATCTCTGTGTCGTGCACTGAATTGCGGATGATATATTTGGAGTTTGATCAATTTAATCGCGAGTACACACGCTTTGCAAGAGCCTTTCGGTGAGAAGAGGAGCGCGCTTCATGTTGCTTCCCCCGCTTTCGTTTACATAACCTAAACTTTACTGTTTACGACAGACTGTAAGCTTGTCTGCTTTCTTTTAACCACTAGTATTATCGCCTGCTACGATTAACAATATTATTTTTGTCTTTCAGAGTTTCTTTTCGACTTTACGCAGTGGTTCTGTGTTTGTACTTCTACGTGCATGTAATAATCTTCTCGACGTGTTTGAATCTTTTTTTTTTTTTTTTTTTTGGGGGGGGGGGACCGTTTCTCTGTGCTTGTTCGGGTTGTATGTGCAAATATAGATGGCACTTTTTTCGTGATGAAGGCACCTGAAACTGAAGCTTAAAGGTCGATGGAAATATACGGGAATGTTGTCGCGAGAGTTAGGATATTAGGGAGATTTAGCCTGGGTTTTCGTCATCGTCGGGTTGTCATACTGCTTCTCGCCTTAACACGGACTAATCGGAAGGGCTTCTAGCGTGAGCTCCTTGCTTTCTAGTACGTGTCTTAAAATAGCTTTGCATTCCTTTTAAGTGCAAAACGAATGTAATCGCGGACTGTACACAGTCCGAGTTCTGGGCGCTGCGGCATTTGTTTGTGAATGAAACGTGCGTGTGAATAGCTTTGATATGTGCTCAGAGTACAACAAAGTATACTCGGTTTCACACTTGGTGAACAACCCTGTCAAGGCTACTGACGCGAGCGCGTGCATATAAACCGCTAAATGAAAATGCACGCTCGCGCCAGCTCTTTCTTAGCGTTGTAGTACTCAAAAAAAAATTATACAGTATGTGGTTGGGCACCGTAGCTGACCGCGTAACAACATAAAGGTATCCTCGTGTACAGAGGAGCTATCGAACGCTCACTCACTCTTTTACACATGCCGCACAAAGTAAAGTTGTTTTTTTTTTTTTTCCTTTTTTGGAGGTGCCATTTTTATCTTTGTTGCGTATGGTGTACTGCTTTCTCACTTTCCAAAATGACGAATGCATGCGTGATGGTATGTGGAGAAGTCACAGTGGGTTGTTGATTCATGAAAATTTCATATCGGATGAACAGACAAGATGCGACTGGACTCAGAGGGAGGTGAATGGTTTCTTTCGGTCTTCCATGTCTCGCGATCAAGAGGGCCGCCGCTTTCCAGAGCACGCAGCGGCCCTCCGGAACCTGAGACATAAAAGTAATAAAAAAGGTACTTCTCCTTCTCACCCCCGGCCGCCGCCGTGCAGCTGCTTACCGGCGGCCAGCGATCAGAACGTGAAGTTTCATTTCATTTCATTTTATTACCTTAAGGACCTCTTATGATGCATTACATAAGGGGGGTACATCGAATTCACATTACTTATATTAAAATTGGGAAAACACTGATGAGAACAAGAAAGAAAAAAAAACATAATTACACAAGAGATTATTCAAACAACTTAACAAGCTTTCGCGTAAAATAGTTGTAGCCATTTGTTGTCACCAAACTTGAGGGCAGGCTGTTCCAATCCGAAATGCATAATGGAAGGGGTGAGTACTTGTAGGAGTTAGTCCTGGAGAAAATGGGTTCAACTTTACATGGATGATTCTAGGCGAGAGGAAATATAATGGGCTAGGGAAATAAATGTTCTGGGTGACCATAGGTTGTAGTACGGTCTATGCATAAAAGAGAGCAGGTCAATTTTTTTGCGAGTGTTGAGAGTATAGAGAGATATGAACTGTTTTAGAGAAGAAACACTATTTCGGGAATAATCTCGTGTGATAAAACGAATGGCACGATTCTGAACAGCTTCGAGTTGGTCAATGAGATATATTTGATGTGGGTTCCATATGATGGATGCGTATTCCAGCTTAGTACGGACTAACGTAGTATATGCTAAACGTTCTTAAAAATCCTAACGTTTTGTTAGCTTTGAAGTAGATGTAGTCAACGTGATATCTCCATTATAAGTCTTCAGAAAGGTAAACTCCTAGATATTTAAATGTGACCAGCCGTTCAATGTCGCAAGATTAAATAGTATATGGGAAAGAGAGTTTCAAGATGTAATAATTTTAGATTTATCCTGGTTAATCGCCATGAGCCAAGATTCACACGAAGTTGTTAATTTTTTCTAGGTCATTCTGTAGGATGACGCAATCATCAATGGAGGAAATATTGCGATAGGGCACAAGGTCATCAGCATACAGTCTTACGGTGGAGGTTAAGGAACAAGCAATGTTGTTTATATAAACTAGGAAAAGAAGTGGGCTAAGAACTGAACCCTGAGGGACACCGGAGATGACATTCAGGGGAGAGGAAGGGGTATTATCGACGATCACAGATTGAGTAGGATGAGACAGGAGGGCCGGAACCCCGGTGACAATATTATTATTCACGTTGAGATTGGAGAGTTTGGATATTAGTCTGTTATGAGGAACACGGTCAAAATATTTTGAAAAGTCTATGAATATTGCATCAGTTTGTTTTAAAGAGTGCATATTACTATGAAGGTTGCAGGTGAGTTCGAATAGTTGGGTATAATACGATGTAGTTTTTTGCGGAAGCCATGTTGATTAGGGAACAACAGGTTGTTACTATCCAAATGTAACATTATGTTGCTGAAAACGATGTGCTCTAAAGTTTTGCATGATACGCTAGTCAATGAAATAGGCCTGTAATTATTTAGCTCATTCGGATTAGCTGATTTGAAGATGGGTACTACGTTCACACTTAGCCAATCAGACGGCAGTTGGGAAAGATGCTACAGATTGTTAAAAAATAAGGAGCAAACATTTGGCGGATGTCGCTTTCGTCACTTTGAAAAGTCTGGAGTTAATTTTGGTCACAGCCAGGTGAAGAGTTTAGAGGAGGTCGTTCAATGACATTCAAACTGCCGTCTATGGAGAGGTAAATGTCCTGCATGTCCGTCGGGCTTTCGAAACTAGGTACGAAGAGTTTCACGTGTAAAGATCTCACCGAAATACGCGTTAAAAGTCGAAGCAATTACTGCGGGTGATATTGGGTGATCTAGCGGGTTTACGGTAGGGAACGTGGCACCCCTGGAAGTAGGATTGATTATGAACCAACAATTGCTGAACAGAACCTAAGGGCGCAAGTGAGCTGGTGTATATCAAAAATATTTGGTGAAAAACCCGAGACTGAGGCATTGAGAGATGACGACAAGGAAGAGAAGAAGAACGTCTACGTCTTGAGACGTTATCCTTCTCTTCCTTGTCGTCGTCTGTCAATACCTCAGTCACAGGTTTTCCACAAAAATGTTCAACAATTTTTGGGGTTTTCAGTTAGTATCTTTCAGTTAGTAGTTAGTATAAACTGATTCACGGAGCTAAGCAGCGCGTTCCTGAAAGTAATACAATTCGCCTGTCTGACCGATTATAGAAAGAGTGTTTAAAACCTGCAAAAGCTCGGAGGAGAGAAGAATTCAGACCCACTGAATCTGCCTTTGAGTAGTCCCAGATGGTTTTCGAGGACTTCTGTTTGTCCGGTACCCTTACCGAGAGAATGATGGTTATGAGGGAATGATCGCTAATCTGTGATAGAAAATGTATGGAAGAGATATGTTCAGGATGGGTAATAAAGAAACAGATCTAAGGTTGAATCGCCACGTGTTGGCTCAGTAATTTTTTGATGGAGTCAAAATACAGAAAGAAGGTTAATAAATTCCAGACACTCTAAAGGGTTACTACATGTAGGAACAACAGTACCAGCCGACCAATTTATACCAGGAAGTTGAAATCCACTGCTAGAATAATAAGGCGCTCAGGGTAGGTAAAAACACTTCTTCCAAGCTAGAGCGAAGTTTCTCAACAAAATCTTACCCATAGCTGGGAAGACGATAACATACGTCCAATACAAAGTTTGGATACGATATTTTAAATGCTACCCACACAAGTTCAAGCTTACTTCTAAGTTCCACAGCAGAAGACTTGAGACCTTTAATAGCAATGCAAAACACCCCCTCCTCTGCGATCAGTTCGATCTTTACTGTATATAGTAGAACAATTTGAACCAAGAAGCTGTTCACTTGGAACGTCACTATTCAGTCATGTCTTTGTGCCTAAAATAATCTAAGAATAGCACATGCGCTCATTTTCAAGCAAAATGTCTTATTCATTAAAAATGCTGCGAAAATTTGTAAACAAAAAGGAAAGTTGGTGTGCACGGGAGGCACGATCGGTTGACCTTACGGATGGTAGTTAAGGATGCGTGCCGCTGACACAGTGTTTTTCAGTAACGCTTTCGCTCTGTAAGTTGTAAACGAACACCTTATTGCTTACGTACAATTTGTCAGGCGCAAGTCTGGTTCTCAACCTGTCTGCTCGAAACGTAGCGCCATATTCCCAAAGCTTTCCACGGAAGCAACTAGCATACGTTTTAGAGCATACTTCATGTTTACTAAAAGCGTGCGTTTATTATATTTTAGCCTACTAACTGCGTACTTTTGTTGTGCAAAAAATTGCACTTGTAGTACTCTTCTAGGGTCCTATAAGCATTCCCATAGCATACTTTTTTCTGATAAAAGTGCAGAAAAAGTATGTTTTAGTACATGCACAAGGTACACAAAAAATCATACTTTTAGTGTCGCTTTTTACCAATGGTACAAATGCTTCGAACATGTCTGCAGACAGTTTTTGTTAGTTTTATATAGCTTGTTTTTTATGTTCTGGATGCTATACACCTGCAGAGAAAAAAAAAAAAAAAACATGTTCTTGTGCACATGTAGGGCATTGCAACAGACTTAAAAGAGCCTAGTAAAATAAACTAATTTTTTTATTTTAAACCACTGAGTGCAATAAACAACAAAAATGCCGTGTAACAAATATATTTTATTTTAAAATAATTGAAAATCGCAAGCACACCATTTTCAAAGGCCTAAGAATATTTTCCTAAATATTTCATGAATATAAAAAAGCGCATGCTTACGAAACTTAGATAGTTGCATTCCACACATTTTAATGTATATACATGCGAAATTCGGTAGTGATAGGACAATATTAAGATGAAAAATTCTTGTACACAAACTGTGACGATGCCGCACGATTACATAAAGAGATAAACAGGTTCGAATGTTACCATAGATGTGTAGCGACATTCTTTTCGCGGAGGGAAAAATATTTTCTTGCGAATAATTTCCTGCGAGAAAGTAAGCTACGGAAGACTGCGATAGAGAGGAAACGACTGGGCCTACCTTGAAACATAAATGTGATGGCGGGCGACGTCACTATTTGTCAAATTGCGCGCTCAAAACTGGCTCAAATTTATGCCGTTCTGGGTTACCGGGAATTCTTCAAATGAATATCTCACTAATTTCGCGATCACAACATGTCCATATTATTTGTACACATAAAATATGAAGATTCAAGGATAATATTAAAGCATCATGAAACCCAAAATCACAATTTTCAAAATAATTGCCCGTCTTCCGACCTGCATCTCCCCTTCAGATTGAACGGAGTATACGGATACCTTGAGAAAGCACGAATAAAATAATGCAAAATCATGCGTGAGTACGAACGCATGGAAACAGAGCGCTAGACTTCCGCTACTCCCCTCCCCCCCCCCCCCCCCCCGCTTTTTTTTTTCTGTTTTAAAGAGAAAAGCAAAAATACAACCAAAATGCACCTTTAACAGCGATCTATTTGCAGAGCTCTCTGCGACCATAAAAATCCCTGCTTCCAAGGTTTACAGTCGCTACCTGGTGGTGACTCGCTACCCATACCACTCCACCCCACGGCCGTCGCCTGCGTACACCTTCCTAAAACGCTGTAGCGTGGTTCTCGAAAGCCGTCCACCATCCGTCGCGAGGGGGGCACACCCCGACGAGCGGGTGTCGAGTGACGCACGTGACACAGATCCGAGCGGGGGGTCTCAGCCGAGCGCCCATTCGAACCAAGGACCTTCTCGGGCACGACGTGAGCTGGCAAGGTCGCGCACGCCGCCACAGGCAGCCAGAGAGCCCAGATGTAAGTGAAGTGGCAACTCAAATCACGGGGAACGTTTGCAAATTTAATCGCGGACACCCCCCGCGGAGATCGGTTGCTCGTACGCGCCTGTGTGATGTGTCGAGGAGCATTAATGGCAGAGAAGCTGAGATTAAAACTCGTGTATAGACCGACGCACTGTTTACATCCAAGTCCACGTCTGCTCACACCAGGTGTTGCGCGTGCGCAGAAACGCGATTCGCGCCAAGTAGAGCGCGAACCTCCTCTCCACACGCGGATTTCTCCTCTCCACAAGGGAGAAACCTTCTCTTCCTTATTTCCCTCCTGGCAAACAACGCCATTTCTTAGAGTGCCGTGCAACACCTCCTATGTACTCTACCTGACTATTGCACGCAGCTTTACTGTAGGTAGAAGGAAGAGAGCGAAACGCAAGCACTTGGAGGTGAGGGGAGTTAGAATTCCCTGCTTGGCCGGACCTTCGTTTGTGTATCTAACGTTGTTTTTGTGCCCACCGAAGATTAGCCTACGGAGATAAAAGGAAGGAGACATAAAGAACGAACGCGGGAGCCCCCATTTTTGCCCTCTCTTCGTCCTTCATGTCGCTTTCATTTTACCCCTGTAAAACTCAGGGCCAAGTAACGAACTTCTACGAGTCTCTTTTTCCCAAAGGGACCACGAGCGACCAGGATGAAGGTTTTCAAGGCCATCCTCGATTTCCTCGAGACCACCGACGTCTCATCACGACTCTAGGTCCTGATGCCAGGCGCCAGCTCTTCTCCTCCTCCTCTCAACCACCCTTGGTTCCTCTTTTCCCAAAACGGAACTAGAAAGGTGACCCCTCATTGCGAGGCTAACGCAAAAGTATTTGACTTTCCTTCCGTAGTTACCCTCTTTCCCCCGTTATTTTCTTAATAACCTCACTCCCTTCCACTTGTCGATATTGGCGTGTCAAGCAAAATTCGGAAAAAAGGGAATTTCCTCACTCTCCGACCCGTTCTATAGCTTCCACAGCGCTGGGCGCCACTAGTGAGATAGGGCCTGTACTTCCCTTCCAGACGTGGCCGTTGCTACAAGCGCGAGCATGTGGTCCCAAACAGTGCTTGCACTGCACGTGCGCGCGTGCTTGGCAGGTACGCTGAAAGCCCAGAGCTCGCCCTTGTATAGCTACTGCTACGCTCACACCTAAAGTGAAATGGAGTATAGACCTTTCCAATGTTTACAAAATCACAGTCCAGCGTGCGATTTTCACAGTCCAGCACGTGCCTGTTCGTCGCTTCGGAAAGCGAGCAAAGCACGCGCCATACGCACGAACACTCAAAATGGCACCGGGCACACGCTCTTTCTTGGAAAGGTCTATAGATACCAGTGTCATAGTGATCAACAGACCCTCTTCAAAGGTCCATCGAAGACCATAGGCGGTCGTCAATGTTTGGACACGAAGAGCGTAATTGGATCCGAGTCCTCGCCGAGCGCTGACGCAGTCCTCGTGTCCAATACATGAGTACGTGATCGAACAATGGCGGACTTTTGAAAATGGTCCACTATCAACGATCCCTCAAAAGGAAAGGACCGGACGTCCCGCTGCTGCGGGGTGGCGCTGACGTCGACGCCGAGCATACGCAGACGCTGTAGTTCACGCGATTCTGGTATCTGCTTAGTGCCGTGTGCACACCCGGTGTGGATAAACGCGTTTGCGTGTTGGTGCGTGCTTTAACTGAAGCACGCTTGGAGACTCTTGTGCCACCTGCTCGCCCCTTGTATTGCAAACGCGGCTCATAGACCGGGTGAAACCGATCGAGCCGCTGGGAACACTCTGAAATCTAGGCTCATTCCAGGCAGTCACAGCCACCGCGTGCGGGAGTCAGCGGTCCGTGCTCGAGCCGGGGAGCACGCAGAGTCGTCGGCATCGATCCCGCGTCTGTTGCCCTGCCGCGCGGCCCTGGACGTCGCGGCCGCCTCTGTGCCTCTTGCTAATGAACTGCCACAAATACTCGGCTAATTACGGAGCCATTAAGGAAGAAGCGGCCTCCCGGGAGAGTGGGGACAGGCGTCGCGGGTTGTTGCCGAGCCCGCGCAACCCGGGTTCCAAGTGCCGGGTCGGCGCTGACGTGCAAAGGTTGCGTCGACGCTCAGGTGGTTTTTAGGCACCTTTGTTGTCGGCCGCGGCTCGTCGGCGCCTGACGGCGGCTCGGTGTGTTGGGAGTGGTGGAAAGGACGCTTGAAATTCAGAAAGATGAGGATGCATGCAGATCCGTTTGAAGATGGGAATCCTTTTTACGTTTTGTTTTAGTTTTTAGGGATTTATCCCTTTGCCAATACTATGACCAAGTATATGGGAATTGTAGGAGGAAGTTGCGATGGACATGAAAATAATTGTGAACCGTATTTCTTCTTTTTTTTTTCCTACAGAAAATATACAGTTGATTAAAGTTACCGTATTAGAGGAGAATAACATAAAGGACGAAAACCGGACGACACGTGTCATCCGGTTTTCGTCCTTTATGTTATTCTCCTCTAACACCGTAACTTAACCAGCACGCTCCATCTCCACAAGGAATTAAACTTTTTTTTCTTAAAAAAAAAAAAAAAAAAAACCACAATTTCTTGTTATTCTGATAAGCCTGGGGAGCACAGACTAGGCTCATTTGACCTCAACGCAGGCTGCCCTGAAGTCTACTCACAATCCTTCGATCAAAGCCAATCAGAGCTCGGCGTTCTGACGTCATCACAACCTCTGCAAAAGGAGCAGACGAACTCGCGCTCCGGCATAGCAGACGAAAGAAGGCAAAAACGGACGCCGACGGGCAGCGTTCATGTCCGCGTCCTACGGGCATGGCAGACGAAGATATTGGTTAAATAGCGGACGATGCCGCAGGCTACCGCGCGTCTGCTCGCACAACTGGCAGGCGTTGTCAGACGCCAAACTAGACGCGCCGGATGTCGCGAAAGGGAGACACCAGGCTTGCTAGTGTGTTCGGCCGAGTTGCCAAGCCACTCAACGTAGTACTTTTTTTTTTCATTCCAGTGTCCCTTTCAAGCCGCATTTGATACGATAGAACACGATGCCATACTCTTTGACATAAATAACAAAGGTTTTAACGGACATGTACTTACATTAATATCAAACTACTTGGAAGGAGGAACAATTTACGTTACAACGCAAGATGCCGAGACTGGACATCATGAAGTAAAACAAGGAGTACCCCATGGGAGGAGCTCCGAGTCCGATGCTGTTCAATATTTCACTCTTTGATCTTCACAAAGTGCTTCCAGACACAGTTCACATTTCTTTGTACGCATTGCAGACTATGTAAAGCAAACGAAAGACTACCAAGTGTCTCAAATATTAAATGCTATCGGAACCTTTGTAGATTTCAACAAATCTTGTTTTAAATTTAGAAGGCAGTGACATTTATTTGTAGCCACCTTAACGAATGTAAATTTGTTTGTTCGCCTTAAGTATGTTTTTTAAATGTTTGTATAAAGATGAAATACGATTTCTGCTTTGTTTCATGTGCAACTATGTATGTATAGTAGATCTGAGTGTTTTGCTCGTTTGTTGTGTACTGGATAAACTAACTGTAATGGGGACGGAGAACTTTGTCAGTAAATTATGCATTTAGTCTCTTTTTTCGGATGTTCCACAAGAAAGAAACTTAAATTCAAATAAATTAAATACAGGTAGTGTGCACCGTAATTTCCAAGCTGCAGGGTGCACCCGGTGCATAGTCCGCAGGGACAAGTTTGGGGTCAAAAATAAACGTTTTTGCTTATGTAGTCTCACCCGGGGCACAGTCCGCGCGCCGCGCCTAGTCCGAACACAAAAATTATCATACGCAGCCCACCTCGACTAATGCCGGCTGTATTAACTCACAAAGGAGCTTATATTATATATAAATCAACATTAATATACTTCGTTATTCATAAAATCTTTCACGTCTTGTCACAGTGAACGACCTACAAAAACACAAGTCCTTGTATAGTCCGCACCAGGGGCGGATCCAAGAGGGGGGGCGACGGAAGCGGCGGCCCCCCCCCCCCCCCTAAACAAAGTCGGCCCCCCCCACCCCCTTCTCGGAGGGCAATTTGACATGGTTTAACCCCCCCCCCCCCCCCTCGGTGCACAAGAAAAAATGTATCCTTACTCTCGCCCCCCCCCCCCCCCCCACCCCAAAACGGAGTTCTGGATCCGCCTCTTGTCCGCACGTGTAGATAATTCGCAACGGGTAAACTTTAAACTTTTAAACGTGTATAGTCCGTGGACTATAGCCTGGAAAATAAGGTACTTGTTTTTGTTAACTGTCTCTTTTGTTTTTACTTTTTAACGCTGTTGACCTTTCTAGTCCCCAATGCCACTTCCCCTTTTTTTTTTTCCGTGAAGTAGGAAATCAGCTCTGAGTGCAGGTTGACATCTTCGTGTTGGTAACTAAACAACTCCTCTCTTCTTTTATTTTCGCTGTGCGCCTTTTGTGGTTTGCGCTTTGTTATGGTAGTCATGTTTACTTTAAAAACTCGCTCTATCTTTTTTGCTTTTTTTACTTTGTGCTTTTTCTTTAGACAGAATACAACTTCGGTTTCTGAGACCAGGCGTGGTATTCTTATTTGAGAAAAGTGGATAGTTTGGTTAAAGTTCTCTCAAGGGACGTCGGAATCCCTGAGTTTAAAGCGGTGTCGATCCTCCCTTCCACTATGTTGTTTCTTTTTTTGATGTTTGCCCTTTTATAGCCTGGTTCGGGCAGTTGTTTCAGTTTCGTTCAGACCGACCGAAACGACAGCAACGATAAAGGTCACTGGGAGAAGTGTTTGCCGCGTATAACGTGGCATGCAATGCAAGAAGTACCTTAGGGAAGTATTCTTAAGTCACGGTTGTTTCGCTGTCTCTGTCGTTGCCATCGGTTTGGTTGCTAGAAACGCAACCGACACGAATGTGTCGTTCGCGTTTCTGCTGCCTTCCATTTCAGGGGGAATCCAATTTATTCTTGCGTAAATCTTCTCCACTTTCGGGTCTTCCTCTAAAACTCATTATATCAAATCATTAACAACTAACCTCACCTTTGCGGTCCCTATAATCAAGACTGGCGGCAACTGTTGACATTCGTTTGCTCTACTGACTGTTAACTCCTAATAAGCTAGATTGAAGTAAAAAGATTCTGTTTAGCTTAGTTAGTAGAGTGCTCAGCTATTGGAGGTGTGCGCGAACTAGCGGAGGCGCTTCTCTAGCTATCATCATCATCGTTTGTGACGTCGCTGGTAAGACAGATTGCGCAGACCTTGGATCCACCGCTTTGTGCGCTGTTTGGGTAACGCGCGGCAAAGCCTGTTTCACCCGTTGTGTTTATTTGGTGAAGCGCTATTTGTAGTAAAATATTTTATCAAAGCTTGAAAACGTGGCACGCGTAGTCGTGCTGACAAACGCTTTTGGCGCTGAGGTGTCAATGCGCTGGGATGGTGGTGTCCAGTTCTCATTGGCTGTTTTCTATCCCAGTGCAAAAAGCTGGAAAATGAAAATAGAATTACTAGATCTTTACCCCACTACATCTACAACGGCAAAGAGGGGGGCGGGGTTATTATGATTCAGACAAAATAAAATTGAAAAAAAGAACATCTCTTTAAATTGAAAATAGGAAAGCAAAATTCGAGAACCTCCCGTTTGTGTAGTAAGCACTTCAGTGAAAGCGACTCCGTGCATCGTGTTGGTTCCAATGTGTTCTGTGAGTGCGCTTATTAGTTCCACTTTGATTCTTTTTTTTTTGTTGTTTTAAACTTTGTAAATTAGGAAACAAACATTTACTCGAAAAACCTGGCAGGAAGAAGCGGTGGCTGGCTTCCAGAGTCGTTTCAACTAAATCCCTGCTTATTCACACGGTCGATGCAAAATGTGCGAGGCCCCTCGCGATGGAGGTATGTTAAAACTTTAATCTATAGTAAGTCGGTGACACTTTTCAGCGTCCCCCAAAAATGGGGTATAATCCTGCTAAGAATTACTACCGTTTGTATGTTTATTTTGTGGACCCAAATAATTGCGATAATGCGTGATACACTTTTTAGTAAGAGATTTTAAGTTTATAAACAATTCTTAGTAAAATAGGATAGAATAAATTAATCAATCTCCATAATTTACCGGGCCATAGCCGACAATTTAAGACATCACTATTTTTTTGTTGCTTTACCTTTGAGCAGAAGCTGCGATTTGACAAACTTCTATGCTACTTATTCGATGCGGGAGGAGCCTAGCGTCAGTTGCTGATGAGCCTTTGCTCGTCAGCAACTGTCGAGTCACACTTGGAGAGAAGCGTCGGCGTCGGAAAGCTCAATGCTGCCAAGGAAACAAGTGTGCGGCGTTTTGCAACACGACTGTGCGCGTGCACATCTAAGATGACAGCAGGTCATTTACTCTGGTGAATGCAACATTTTTTTTTTCTTTTTTTGTAGAGGAGCCTTTACGTATCTGAAAAAAGAAGAATCAGGAAGGCTGTGAGAAGCCCTGACGCACGCGCGCAAGCCTTAATGTGAAGCTCCATCCTTGTTTTTGAACATTTTAAAGTTGTTTTTGATAGAAGAAGGTAACTTCGAGGCGCTGCTATTCATTAGAAAGATCACTCACAGGAACATCATACACGTTTCTTTAATAAATAAATCGTTTTTAATCGGCAGAGATGCGAACTAACATAGGCACTCCGTGCCATTACCTATCGCGTCGTCTGGTCGCATCCTACCTGTTCCGTCACAGGCGAGCGACCGTGAGGAGGCGCCACCGAAACATATTGTCGTCAATAATCTTAGAGAGCTCCCGGGATTGAATTGACCCCATAAGTGTGACGTCACCGCTCCAAACCAACCGTTGCTAGGGGCCATCGTTGCTAGGGGCGTTGTTATGAACGAACAAATGGGACTGGATTCCGCTCCGAAAGCACGATTGGTCACAAATCGGACGTGGAATTTAAACGTCTAAAGCTAGTAGATAAAGAAAGTCTAAATTTCACATTTACCACGACAAAAGTTTGCCAAAAGTCGCCTGTTTCTGAAATATTTGCGACGGCAACTTCCGGTCCTCGAGACGTCTCGAAACGCCTGTTGCAGACGACGAACGCATGATGAACGCACACGGAATGACTGAAGTAAATGCCGTCTGCGATAGTTTGAACTGTTTGCACAATGATGCGATTTTGATTTTGCATTTATTTGAAAATGGCAGGCCTAAGAAGACTAACCAGGTTTATAAAAACGAATTGTATTTGCGTGCGACATGGGATCCTGTCTGACGAAAATCTCCACACGCATAGAGATCTGCTAAAAATACAACGATTAAAGCTTTTGATTAGAGCATAATATCAAAGCAGCGTCGGGCCCTCATTTTGATTTTACAGTTAACGTGAATTGTAATGAAAGGACAATTATTTTGTCTCTAACACAAGTGGTTCGAGACCCCAAACTTCGTTTCTCAGGCTCGCAGAATGGGCGTATGTTTAGTAGCTGCCTCGTTATCATCAAACTGAAAAACAAATCCTACTGACTCTTCAGTTTTAAATAAGACCCCAAGCTTGCATGACTGAGAAGCTACGCTTCTCCTTTGCCTCTCGAGGATTAGAGTTTAATCATACCCCAAATGTAAACGATAAGGAGACCAGATTGACCCTGCCCAGACAGTCTTGCCTTAGCTCACTAACGAACATTCTAGGTCGAATGCTTGAGATGCCGAGTGCAGTGGATAAGGAGCCAGAGTTGTGCTCGTTACTTGAAAAATGTAATGGATTACAATTACAAATTACCGAGCCTCAAATGTAATAGATTACCGTTACAAATTACTTTCGCTGAAAAGTAACGGATTACTTTACTCGTTAGGTTAAAAATAACTTTCACATTACTTTTTTTGTACACTTATGCAGAAAATAGTAGAAACAATTTTGATATTTTTAAAAAATGTTCTGCAACCCTACTGTTCATTTCTCATACGCCCGTATTATGGTAGTCCTTGTAAAAATAAAATATTGCATTTAAGAGAAGGAGTGTAAGTGCACTCCGTTCACCTGTAAGCTGACAAGGTACCGAAGACTGCAACCACACCCTCCATCCCGCCAGCTTACGGCCTTCGGACATGATCCCTGAAATCGTGCAGACAAAGCTAGCAGTGCGCATGCTCAGTAGCAGCGTCTCCCTCTGCTTCAAGATTCGGAGCTGAAGAAGCGATCTACGAAAGCTCCCTGTTATTCACAAGAAAAGTAAAACTTGGTTCTAACGTTACAATGTATAGCCAATGCAGAATGCAGGTGTCCCAGCTTACCTTGATGTGTTTCCGTAGATTAGAGTTTGTTTGTACTTGCTGATGACAATGTGTTTTTTTTTTGGCAAGCAAAATATGCACTGAAACTCTAGGTTTCCGTTCTCCTTAATGCCCTGAACATAATGGAATAATACAACGCAAAAATATAAAAGGGAAGAGACAAACCGGACAGGACAGCACTCTGTCCTGTCCGGTTTGTCTCTTCCCTTTTGTATCTTTTGCGCTGTCTTATTTCATTATGTACAACAATTACCCACTAGCCCAGCTATCAACCGTATTAATGCTTGAATTTTTAACATCTCATTAAGAGATGGCCATGGGGACGACGGACACTCCATGACCGAAAACTCGATCAGTCAGAGAAAAGGTGGCGGTTACGGGTTATCGATCGTTCATCGGTTCTCACTTTCATACCAATATTCGTGGAGGCCAGGGGAGCGGACTCAAGAGTGCCTAGAGAGCGAGAGAAGCGGTGGCCATCGGTCTCACAAAACAATAGAGGATCACACCACTTTTACCCGTTCTCTCTCTCTCTTTCTCTGTCTGCACTCCTTAAATGGCGCAACCCCCGCCCCCCCCCCCTTTATGTTGACAGTTGACTCTAAAGTGAGGAGTGCACTCGACCACCATGCCCAGACAAATAAACCAAAAGAAGTATCGTCCGTACCCTCGAAGACGATGCTCTTAGCCTCGTGCCGGGCGCTTTTTAGCCGTGCCTCAAGAGCGTGCTAGAATAAAGTAGCGCACATTAAAGACAAAGAGAATTCGACTCCCTCGCGCGAGGCTACATCGTCTGTTACGCGATTCTGAACCCGCGAATCGAGGGGTATGGACCCGCGTTTGATGTCTGTGCAGGTAGCGGGAGACGTCGAAGAAGTTGGAAAGGGTGAAACGGTGTAAAAGACAAAAACAAATAAACACGAAGAGCTTTCTCCTGCCCGGGAGAAGAAGAAAAACACGATGGAAGTCGACGGAGAGCCTACTCGGCGTTGTCTCACTTGATCTTTGTCTTTCGTAGATTTGTACGTGCCTTGCCCGTTTTTCTAGGGGTTCTAGTGACCGGTCATAAAAAAAAACTCGTGTTTTCTTTTTGGCTATCCTCCCCTTCCTGGTATTTTATATTTTGTTGAACTTCCGTTACCAATATTGTGTAACAAAATTACATTACAAATTACTTCCGAAAACAAGTAACGTGGCAATTACAAAATTACTTGAAAAAGTAACGAATTACAAGTAATCCGTTACTTGTAACGGATTACTTCCCATGTCTCTAAGGAGCCAAGCGTGGCTTTGTCGACTCACAGCCAGCACTGACGCCGCAGCATCGTCGCTCGTTGCTGGCGCAGTCGACGCTCATCCTTTCTCTTGTTTCTAGGCACAAGTTCTCCGATTAAATCTTTATTTTCTGCTTTACGCTTGTCGATCCGTTTCCATCTGCGACAATATATATTCTGTTAACGACAGTTCGTTTGATTGGGACAAATGTGCACTGAAGCAACTGTGCTGTCAAAAATCTTTGAAACGTGTGCTGGCCTGTGCTTCGACCTTGATACACTTCACGTCGTCGTCGTGACAAGGCATATATTCGAGCACTCGCGCACCTCGATCGTCGATCAAAGCTGTGCACGGGCACTCTTCACTTCCGAAATCTCACAGAAAGTTGGCCATGAGAATAGAAGTTTCGTCGATCGCCGCCACCAACCTTATTCAACGCGGTCATGTACTCCCTCAGAAAGAACTATTGAGCCCGCGAAGCCCTCGTGTCGTCTCCTAGCAAAGCAAAACCAGTTGTGAAACTTTATTACGGGCTTTTGTGTCGTTTTATGGTACTTAGACGAAAGAGAGAGTCTTCATGATTAGAATTTAAGAAAACACAATGCTTCAATAAATATTTACTTTTTTATCAGGCAATTTCTAGCTTCACGTCGAGCCCCTTTGCATTTGTCCATAACAAAGGTATTAGCAACGGTTTGTTTGGAGCGGAGTGCCTTGTTATGACACCATCCCTTATGGGGTCGATTCAGGAGCATGCGTATTTGTTTAGCGGACACCAGTCACGTAGTGGATGCGAGCTGCACTCAATTTCAAGTGGAATCCAATTCGTTTTGACATAAATCTTCTCAACCTCGGAGACTTCCTCTAAACCTCATTAGGGAGTTTTCATAGACCGCGTTTCCCCCTCTGCTAAGTCCTCCATAACGAAGCAGCCGCTACTACGCCTGCGCGCCGATGGCCTTGACTGTAGAGTTCCGGCTAGCGTAGCGGGTTGCGGAGAGCGTTGCGGGACAGCGGAAACGATCTACGAGAACTCCCTAATATATCAAATTATTAACGACCGATCTCAGCCTAGCGGCGGCTATAATCCTGGTGGCAGGTGTTCACTTTTGTTTGCTGTTCTGACTGTCAGCTACTGGTTAGTTGAGTTAGTAGAGCGCTCTGGTAATCTTGGGGAGATCCCGATATGAAATCCCGGACCAGGCGGATTTTTCCAGCGAACACCAATCGCCTAGTGGGCGAGAGCTCCGCTCCTTTTTAGGTAGAAGTCAATTTATCGTGAATCGTTTTCACCTTGGGACTTTTTATAAAATTTATTATATTGAAACACAAATTTGTAAACCAGTCTTTATTGTCGACAAGTGATATGGTGCTCCCTCTTTTTCGAGCTCAGCTCTTATGCGCCCGTTCCCGGGTTGAGCGGCGTCGCCGTCGGCGTCGGCATCGGCGTCGGCGTAAATGAAATATTTTCCCGCTAAAGATAGCGGGAAATTTCGCAAAAAATTCCCGCTAATGGGAGGGCAGCAGGCGAGGAGGAGGGGAGGGTACGGGAGAGGAGGAGGGGTAATACCTTCTTTTGTACCCTCTCCTCCTCCTCCTCAAGAGCTGCGCTCTAATTCGGCATTACAGAGAAACGTCTTTAATTTTTTTTCATTCTCTTTTTAGTTTTGTGCCTTTCACTGCGTGGGTGCCGTATTGCGTCGCCCCTCCGAACAACGATTTGAACTTGGACTTTTGTGTCGCCAACGCCTTCCTCAGATATCGGCCCCCGCCGACCTTGCGACAGCCTTCGGATCAACTTTGCACTCGGTGTACGAAAGTAAATCATTTCGATTTTGTGGTTTTGTGTCGCAAACAGTTACGTGGGCGCATTTCCGATACGCGTTTTGGAAAGTTCGTAAAGATTAACTTTCTGTCATTCTTTCTTTCTTGTCTTTATTAACTTTGAGGACGGTCATCATCAGTGCTGCCTTAAGAGTGCTTTTGCATAGCTTCGGTGTAGATGCCAAAGGGACTGTGCTTCGTGCTCCCGGGTTCTCGCGTGTTAGTAATGTTGAAATCTGGCGTTTTTTAACTTTATTTGTGTTTGGTACATTTTTGCAATATTTAACCTTTTCTTCTGGTTTTTGTTTTATTATTTTGTTTGATCGCATTTCCGTCTTACTTTACATACCCCGCGCAGCCACTGCCTTTGGAGGTTTTGTTATTATAAGTATTTTTTTTTTTATTAATCTCGGGGTTGGCATAGTTTTTTATATAATTTATTTCACTTGCCCCATGACACAGGCGCACAAACCCAAACGTCGATGCTACCGCGAAGGAAATTCTGGCCCATGCCCACATTGTCCATTACTTCAGTCACTACCTGCTCGGGCGACAGTTCACCAGCTTAACGAAACATATAGCCTCCTGCAATAACTACGCAGCTTCAAAGAACCGGAAGGCCAATTTGCTCCCTGGAATAACGAACTCAAAGAGTAAAATTGTCTTAATTTAATTAAATTAACTCAAAGGCACTCGTTCGAGGGGAAAATATAAAGCATACATTCAAGTAAACTATGAAACCCTATTTTTACTCATATAACATAACGTCCCAAGTGTGGCAAATCACTTACCAGAAGAAAAAATAAATAAAGAAGTGCATACGCCACTACAAGAAAACACAATACATTTTGGAGAGCACAGTATATATAAAAGCAAAATACAAATACATACAATTCAGCCTTTTCCATCAGGAAAGTCACATGGTACGGCAGATTCGTTGTCCCTGCTGTTTCCCTCAGCGAGCGAAGGCCTACACGTACTTCTCCTGGCGTTCGCACAGTTATCGTATACTGCGGAGGATCTGCGAGGCAAACGGGGCTTGCAGCTTTCGCCCCACGTCGCACCAGCACTGGCAGCATTGTGCCGGCCTGCCTTGCTCGCGAGGGCACACCGGCAAGAAGGATGGGTCGATGCACCGCGGGAGTCTTCCCTGACGTACAGGTGGAGTCGTTGACGGCTACATCATCTGTGCGAGGACAGCAGCACCCGTTCCCGTCGTCCCCGATTCTGCTCATGATCACTGGGGTCTTGAGCGCGCAAAAACGCCGAAGGAACTTTTCTTTTATCTGAATTGCCACATAAGATGAGCGGTCAAGGCTAAAGTCAAATGCCCCGCATGTAAAGTTCCAAATCCGAGCCAACGAGCCCCACAGGTTCAAGAAGCGCCCAGGTTGCTTTTCGAGCGCGTGGCTGCTGACATCGTTTGCTCTAAGTTGTAACCGATCACTTATTTTGATTGATTGAAACTGTTTATTTTAGAGTTTCAACAATGCAAGGAAGTCGCTAGCTGCATAATCCCCTAACCACCGCAGTCGGACCGATTGGCTGAGCGCTTCAGTCGCTCGTTGATGAACAGCCTCAGTAAAAATGTCAGTGAGGCGCGTATATACGCCTCATTGACGTGTGTTCCAGTCAGTATACTTACCTGGACACCGAATTACTACTTCGGAATGGTGCCTTGTCGTTCGAAAATGCTCGAGTCGACCGATTACGTCCTGGTTACCTAGCCTTATTCAGAAAAATAACAATTCCAGCTGATTTGTTGCTCAACGTCCATGGCCATACTAACGTACCAACAACAATATTGTTGCAATGAGCACATGCCCAGCCCACTGGAGTCCTTACGACGGGCTCACAACCATGCGACTGGTTTGGCAGTAACACGAACGACAAGAAAGTAAAGATCACAGCGCCCCTACGACATCACTACGAGTGAAAACGACTACGCACCTGGCAAAAAAAAAAAAAAAAATCGTAACAAATTATGTTCATAGCCGTTGAATAGGCTTTCGGATCTGGAGAGGTCAGCCATGCTAGCTGATTTTGTTTACATCACAGATAATGATCTGGCTACTGTTAGAACTACCAGACTAGACACAATCGACAAAGAAAACAAATATTTGAAATATCTGGCTCCGTTCGATGCAGTTGAAAACTTTCTGCCGATCAACGCAGTTGAGCATCCACCGCCACTTGATAACCTCAGCAACGATAAATACATATCTAGACAACATGGGGGCTGCATGTAACAAAGAGGCTAATGGCATTATGCCACCAGAATACGACACCGACCTTCTGGACAATGCTCAACTTACAGTTGCCGTTTTTGTGTCCTTTGACGATCTTACTTTCAACGGAACCGCCCGGCTTGCTCGTGTACTAGGACAGAGCAAGCTGAACCATGATGCAAACTCACACCACGAGACAATTTAGGGTGACCTGCGTGGTACCGTATTAAACGTCCAGCAAGTAAAAAAAAAAAGTTCTGAAAAAGTAATGCGATGGCAACACTGAAAAGGTATGGAAGTTTGAAAAATAAACTTTTGGCACGAGGCCGGGTCGTCACATTCTTGAGTTCGATTTCTTCTATTTCTTAAAAAATAAAACAATCACGCGCAGGAAAATGTGGTTTTCTGTTCTTCGTTCTATAGGTAACACGAATTGATTCCTGTAGTTAATTGGCCAAAGTTCAAAAATCGTTGCACCGCCCCTTCAAACTGACTAAACGTCCTCTCTACTTCGGCATTTTAGTAGGACAACACCAGCATTGACATTGAAAATCCGGCTAAGTCGGCGAACGTGTTTTCACCACAGGCGTCCTTATAAGAGTGAACGTCACACAAGAGTGACCGCCTCAAGAATACTTGCTCCCATTTAATGAGAGTGAGTTTGCTCCACCGTTTTTGAATATTTTCGATTTCTTTGAGAAACACAGCCCTTGCTTCTATCGAGGGAATCAATGGCTCCTTGAGGACGTACAGTGTGTTTTGGAACGATAAAATTATGCCTTTTGGAGAACTTCAACGTTGTCAGGAAGTCGCTGTCCGATTTGATTACTGGCGTGCTAATAAATCTTATGTCCCTTTGTCGCATCGCAGCTTCATTACCGAGAGAAAACCCGTCGGTCTTCATGTTGTCCACGTACGTTTCAAACAGGTAGCCCAGATATGGCTTGGGGTCCAAAGTAATCCTCAAGTCTGGACGTCAGATCGTCCATCTGCTCTGCCGGACAGACGACTTTTGAACGAAAATTGAAATCAAAATCAAGAGGTCTTCCAGCAGCTTTGTTTGATCCACATTTTTCGCCTCGTATGCCATGACCTTCTGGACAACCGTCAGGATGGGTCTCAGAAAGAGCAAGGTCGCCAGATGCGTCTGGTCTTGCACATCTCTGCCGCATAGCACTTTTCATGGCGCCTCCTCATCTCGAAGTGCACCTTCTATTCGGTCTACTGGTCTACGATCCTTAATAAACCTGTTTCGAGGGACACTTGTTGCGCCAGTCTCGATTCCTGTTCTTAGAGGACATGGAAATTGTGTTTTGAAGGACAATTTTGAGTTGGTGCACTGCATGAGGCATCCGCCAGAAATTCGCCATTTATAAAAGTGGCCCGTTGAAAAATCCGCTAATCGCTAGACAAATTTTTTCTCCGTCAAAACAAATTTAAGAGATTTAGCGGGAAATTTGCTAAATTGGCATATTGGCATCACTGTTCTTCATGCGACAAATGACACCGTGGCCAGTGGCATGGCTGTAAAATATACAGGATGTTCAAGTTTAATTCGAACAAATCTGGAAAAAAAAGGGAAGGGGGGGGGGGGGGGGGTGCGAGTAAGACAAGATGTATTTGTCAGGCTCGACGGACATTAGATGATGATAGAATCGTCATGGCAAGTTGGCTAATTAGCTAAAATTTGTTAAACTCTTATTTAGTTTAGGGGTATTGTTGCAGTTGCAATACTATTAAATAGAAGTGAAAAAATTCTCGAAAATTTAATACTTGCTTAGGCATTCTTGATACATTTTCATGTTTTTTAGCCAAAACTAAAAATAGCGCGCAAAAAAGAAAAAAGTGCAGCAATCTTTATTCACAATGATGCATAGAAGAGTGAAGTAATCAATTCAGTCGCGTGGCCAGTTCTGTCATCCGCGCACCCACCAAGGACACGCTTCCGAGATAGTGACGACAGGGTTGAAACGACTGCGTCATTCTTAGAAAACGGGAAAATGCATCAATTAATACGTCATCAACTATTACAGTTTCAGATTTTTTTTATTTTTTGTCTGGCTTTTAATAGTAATTAATTGCCGCCAATACCGCAATTGCAACATGACCCCTATAACCATCAACTAAAAGGTTAATTAAATAATTTTAGTTAAATAGCACACTTACCATGACTATTATTCTCTCACCTAATGTTCGTCGAGCCTGATAACTACCGTAGGTGAAGTCCGCACTCATCTAACTCTCACTTCATTTTTATTTTTAATTCTGTGTAATGAAAATGAACACCCTCTATAACAAACGAAAATGATTTGGGAAAACGCGTCATATAGGGCTATGGGAGGAAATTTCCTAGTTTTTCACGACAAAAAATGAAAGACGTCTACAACACCCTGTAACGCCGAATTAGAGTGCAGCTCTTGAGGAGGAGGAGGGAAGGGTACTGAGGGGAGGGCATACCCCTCCCCCTTCTCCTCAACCCCTCATCCTCGCTGCCATTCCTCCTCCCCTCCTCCCTCCTCTACATCCTCCTCGTCCTTCTCCTCCCCTCATCCTTCAAACTCCTTCCCTCTTATCCTCCTGCCTCCTCCCCTCCCCCTCCCCCTCTCCTCCCCCTCTTCCTTCCCCTTCTCCTCCTCCTCCCCTCCTCCTCCCTCCTCCTTCTCCCCGCGCGTTGCATCATGGGAAGTGTTCCATAATGCACCACGCGGTTACGCCGATGCCACTTAAGCCGGGAATAGGCGCCTAAGAGCTTCTCTCTAAAAACAAAATCCATATAAAATAACTCACTTTGAGAAAACCAAAAACCTTTTGCAGGGCTGATCGCCATTACACGAGGCCAGAAATAAGTGGCAGTGGCCCGACAATTTGCTTTGATTCAGAACACTCATGAACTGCAGTTTAACGTCACGTATAGATATATGAATCGTGATACGCGCTGTCGAACAAACACAAAATATGATAGGCATAGATCCCCCCAAAGATTTGCGAGGTTATCTTTTATTATCAGCTTCCACTTCAATTTCCAAATAACCGTCGCATATATTTTATGGACATTCTTGATACAACTTCGAATACAATGTAACCAGGGCCGGCCCTAGGGGTGGGCGACCTAAACGGACGCCCAAAGCGCCATAAAAAAAATTAAAAAAAAATTGCCGCCGCGTATTTTTTTTTTTTTTTTTTGCTTTTTGATTTATTTGGGCACGGCGCCCGACACGATCGCCGTTCGTTTTTGGAATGGGGTTTTCGTCTCACAAAGCGCTCGTTTTGGGTCACTATTACATGTTTACCAACAACGTGGTGTCGTACCTATAGGTAGGGGCGTATAATAAAAAAAAAAAAGGGGGGGGGGGGGGGCGCCACGGCCGGAGTTTGCCCAGGGCGCTTGATGGTGCAGGGCTCTCTAAGCGTTTGCCTCATTTACCAATGTATATTATCGTGATCTTTCATGAAATGTAAATAAAATATGGTATTTTGTGTATATAACCGGAAATAAAGCTTGCATCTTGTGAAATGTGTCTTGGGGAACGGCAAGCCTTATTTCGAATAACTTCTACATCGCATTGCACGCGATTTCAGGTATTTTTAGTCACGTATTAAATATTATTTAGATGTAATTGACCACCAACAGAGACGGCAATAACCACGCAATAACACTGGATAAGTAACTCCTTGTTCATGCAGACGATCAAACTAAATTGAAAGCCACGTAATATAGTTCATTTTGCAATAAATATGTACTGCTTTATTCTTTCTGCTCATGAACATGTGCGAAGATGCTTGTTCTGCGTTCAAAACATCACCCGCACACTCGAAAGCTTTGAAAATAAGAAGTCAGAGAACAGGTGCCTGATAAAAGCTGCCCGACATAGGAAATAATAAAAGGCTCTGGCTGGGGTTTCGTCCAGACGGAACAATTGTCACCACTAGAGACGGAACCACTACAGTTCCGTCCAGACGGGAAGTTCGTAGAGTTCCGTCCAGACGGAAAGACAGTCGCCACTAGAGTTCCGTCCAAAGGAGACTATAGCCGCCGCTAAAGTTCTGTCAAGACGGAAAAGAAACGCGCTCCTTAAGCTCCGTCCAGCATGCACGGAGTTTGATCCGTATATGCTCCACCCCTGACCCATTTCCGGAGTAACAACTGGTAATTTTTCTATGCTAATTTTAATTTAGTACTTTTTTAAGTTAAATTCGCTTGCTCCAGCAATCCTTTAACATTTCTGCTGCTTCTTGAAAAACAGTTTGTCCAACCTCTGCAAACCGCGCATCTCCGGCCTCTGCTACCTCATATACCCAATAAAAATCTCCTCCCATGCAGGTGTTTCTTTCGATTTTTCTTTAAGTGTTTGTAGTCACTGGGAGTCAGATACAGGGAAGGCGGTGAATATAATTTTTAATGCTTCATTTAGGAATGAAAACCATTCTAAGGCAAGACCTGGGGCTGGGTGCATTGCCGTAATAAAGGAGTACTCCCTATCTCTACTTCCCACGACGTTTCTCCTTAATTGTAGCGCATAATTTTGTAATTAGGTTCGCATAATAAGAACCTGGTATTGTGCCTCCACTTTGTAAATAATCCCAAGAAAAAACACTCTTGGCATACCAAAAAATTGACCGAGAGCTTGTTATTGTTCCTCTCGCTTGGATACGAAAAGGAACAATACTCTCTACTGCACCCTCGGGACGGAACAAACGGGGCACTACAAGGCTTGCGGTCGTTCCGTCTGGACGGAACCCTACTGGGCCTGCTATTGTTTTGTTTGGACGAAGTCTACTGGGCCTGCTATCCTTTCGTCTGGACGGAACTCTGCTGGGCCTGCTATCGTTCCGTCTGGACGGAACTCTACTGTGGCTGCTACTGTTCCGTCTGGACGGAACTCTAGACTTTCCGATAATAAAAACACACTACTTTCATAGCCCATTCACTTTATTCTTTCTGTTTCTAATATTTATTTTTTTTTTTTAACCGCCTCGGTGGCTCCGAGGCGAGAGCGCTGGCCTACGGATCCCCATGTGGCGGGTTCGAATCCCGGCCGAGGTGCCCGCAATCTTACGGAGGCTTATTGCGGAGGAGGCGCCGTGTAACCGAGCTTTCGGTTGCACGTCAAAAGATCCCCAGGTGGTCCAAATTAATCCTCAGCCCTCCGCTGGGGCGTGCCAGATGCCCGTCGTTGGTTTGGCACGTAAAACCCCCAAATTTGAGTTTGATGTTTTTTTGTTTTTTTTTTGACCGCTCGTAAAGGTGCACTACGCAGTCATTATAGCAATTTATAAACACCACCAAAATGCTGAAGAACATTGAACACACTCTGCGTTTCTCTCGATTGTTATTTTGCTTATAATATTCACTCGTTTTTACATACCTGTCATAAAACAGAAGTTTGGGTCTGAAATATAGCGAAGTTTAACATCGTTCACTCATAAAAAAAAAAAAAAAATCCCGTAACTAACGTAATTACACTTTTACAATGTTAATAAAGGTACATACTATTCGGTATGACCCAAATAACAAAAGTTATCTATGTTATTTTTCGTCGAAGAAACAAGATGCAGGCGCGTTTTCCCATAGGAACGCACAGGAGCACCGCAAAGGTAGACTGGTTACTGTCTGCTTCAATTTGCCTCCCGGAAGTCGCATAGACACTAGCACCAGTTGAACCTCTAGCGTACATTATAAAAACTCTATGCTTTAAGGGTGAACGGAGTATAGACGCTTTCAGGCAGCAGTGCATGGGCGCCGCCATAACCGACCTTCAGTATTTTCCTCTTATTTCGCTCGCTTCACTTCATCATTGCCCCAGCAGGACAGGTTACTGCCACTTTAGGTGCTACTGTGTCATTCCCCCTAGCATATGCCTTCGCGGAGGCTCGTCAACGCCCGCTTCAGTGGCTCGGTATCTCGGTATGAGAAATGAAGGTCGACAATGGCGGATTAATCTGACGCGTGTTTCAAGCGTCTATCGAATGGGGTTTTAGTACACCCTATCCGTGACGATGGCGTACGTGCGTGCAGGGTGGAAGATCAAAGGGTAAGGGGACGAGAGGAAGAGTGTACGTTGGAGTAGACGAGTAGCGTGGGGGTGTGCGATCGTTGCATGGCGAGGCGAGTTTGGGCGAGCATGGAGACGCTTAGAATGAGATAGAGTTGAACAAAATATAATTATCACGTGGTTTATGGCCATCGTGGTTTGGATTCGGATTCGGACTTAAGGCTAACCCCTTTGTATCGGGGGATCTCAACTAGGACGCTGGATCTAGCCACTCGTATTATTTTCCCTGGTTTTCTCCGCTTGCCTCGCTTTCCACCAGCACTCCAGTCTTCGTTTTGTTGCCTCAACTGGTGGGATCGATGGTCCTCCTCCCTTGGCTCACTGCTCGGCTTCGGCTTCGTCCTCGTTGCCATCCCGGAAACGTGGCTCGTAGCGTCCTTTCCGGTACATCGTGAGGAGAAACAAAGTGCCACCACCATGTTCCCGCCGCACTCCACTTCCGGCTGCAAGCCCGCGCACTTGAGTATGACGTGTTTCACCGTCTCCGCAACGACTCCTTGTGTGCTCCCGGTGTATCTAAAGTCCACATCTGAGTATTTTGCTCGATATCCCGTTTGCAGCATCCCGCTTCGGGCGTCCAAGAGCCTCTGCTCTTATCCAGAAAGTCCAGTCTCTTGATCTCCTGTTTCTTTCTAGCGTGCAGGGTCATCGCCGACCTCCGTGCGGCCGTCTCGGCCCACCGCTGCGCCTCCTTTTTGTTCACCCTGGCCCGTATGTTTCGCCGTTGTATTTCGTGCTCTTCTTCGGCCGGGTGGAGGAGTGGGTCACTGGCGCCATACCCCAGGGACAGCTGGTGTGTTTGACGCACCCATCAGGTCAAAATGCTCTTCAGGTGCACACATTTGTACACCTGTCTTGCTCAGCGCCCTCCTCCATCCTGATGAGGCGCCGCTCGAAACCCAGCTTTGCTCAGGCCTCCCTGACATTGAAACTGTCCCACCCCATGATCCCCTGTAGAGCCTCAATCGGTGCTCCTCTGCTGGCTCCTAGAGCTTCTCATCCCAATTATTTCTTGGAGGCATTCCCGGTTTCGTGACGAAAGGCCCAGGACGCCATTTCCATACGCGAGTCCTGGCACTCTGACACCACGACCACCATCCACACTGCGCGGACACGGTCGGACTGGATACGTGCTCGCTGTCTTATGGCCTGTCCAGTGAGGCATGATAACTAGTGATGGGACGAACTTTTTCCCGAACCAAGATTCGGACCAGAATTCGAAGATTCGAGAAGGTTCAAATAATTTACCGAATCTTCTAGCGATTCGAACGGTTCGGATAAATTCGGAACGTTGCCAGAGTCCAGACCACTCAACTCCCACCGGAAGAAGAGATGAATCCTTTACTTACTCAAAGATTTTTATTATACGTGTATCATAGACGATACATTAAGCTTCCATATTACGCTCGAAATCTGTATCATACGAAAGGTTGAAGTGAATAAAATAAGTACTCACTCAATCCTAATTCCTGACCAAAATGTTGGGGCGTTAGCTAAGCCTTACTCGTAGGCGTCCCCGAAGCCCGAAGACCCCGAGAATCGCGCTCGACGCAAGCGGCGGACATTGAAGCTTTTAGGCACGCACCATGTGCATGAAACAAAAACGACGGGCTACCCGTTTCTCTTCATTAACTTCGTAAATAAACAAGAACTGATTTATATTCGCGTACGATAGAAGACCGTGACGACCGAACAAACCGAACCTCAGAATCTTCCGAATATTCGTCTTGAAAAGTTCGGAAATTTCTGAATCAGCCCGAATGCGAATCTCCAGTGATTCGCCTCATCATTAATAATAACACCTATGTTTCCGAAGCGGCACTATAGCTCTAAGCGCCACTGGGCGGCCGAGAGCTGCGCCACAGCGCGGCTGCAATCAAAGATAGGGGGGCACGCGCTTGAGCGCTGATCAAAGCTGTGCACGCGTGCTCTCTTCCCTATTTTGAAAATGCTACAAAAAGCTGTCCACGAATATAAACTCTGATCAAAGCAAACTAAAAAAAACGACAAAAAAGAAGCGAACGCGTACATTGTTTCAAAATTATTGCGGAGCCTAATATGCCCTATTCCTTACGTTGTGCTGGAAATGCGACATGCGCGTAAGGTCCTGCTAGATTCTCGGTGACTGGCGAGGAACGTTAATTTTGAGTAGGACTCTCTGAAAATCACTATAAAAGGATAATTACAGCGCTGATCGAAGACCTGAATGATGACTCTCCACGAGGTAATGCCGTAGCACAAAAATCGCGGGTATATGAGCATTCTCTCGTTAATTCATTCAATTGCCAAAAACAATTATCTACGAAATGATTCGCCAATTAAGGGAATAGAGGACCTCATGCACACACCATAGATGGGTGTTTGTTGACAACAAGGTTCTTTCTTGGTATCTTCTTTTTACACCGCAGCTGTTAATGGCTAGTTTCCCCAAAATCGTGTCCGGCACCAAAGAAATGTCGACACAACACTCTGGCTGCCGCCGTCGCTCATAGATCGCGGCAATCTTTCCAGCTTCGGCAACCAGACAAATGGTTGCTGCCGTCGCTCATAGATGGCGGCAACATTATTCGGAGGAAGAAGAGCGGGAACGGAACTAGCGGCGATGTGCGCATAGCGCGAATGGTTCCGCAACCGCCGCGAGGCCGCTTTCGCCTGAAGTTCCACTGCATGCGTCGAGCGCTCCAGATTCCCTTGCAAAAGAAGAGCAGATCGCTCGCCCGGAAAGCCACCGCCGAGAACAGAAGCTACAGCTCCGCTGCTCTTCCTTCTTTACCAGAGTGGAAAGGCTGAAAGTTTTTCCCGTGCTGCCTGGTGGAAAGACTGGCCAGAAGTCTTCCCCGATGTTAACGTGCAATTCGGGACACAAAAATACACCAATAGACCACGAGAAACCGACCGCTTTGAGCAGCAAGGTTAGCACAGTGGAACAGCGAAAAAAGTAGGAGCTCAGCTCCTCCATGCAGAAAGATGCAAAAGCTTTCTCTTGTGACGAAAAAGGCCGTATGAAAAAGAAGAGTGCGACTCCAGTCCGGCCTTGGCCATAGCGATTTCGCGGCTTCTCATACTCTTTGCCTGGAGCGTGGCCTCTTGCGGTAGTTGTGTCCCGTGTGAATTCACACACACAGATACTTTGTGCGACTAACTTTGGCAGTGTTGCCTAGCCACCAGACGAAAATGATCATCATTCGTAAATTGTTTATTGAGTTTACTAGAGCTCTGCAAATCGCTAAATTTGGTGTATGTAGTAAGTAGCCTATGAGCATTCTATTTCAAGAATGATCTTCCTGTTTAAATTTAATGTCCTAAGCCTCTTAACGACTCAAACTATAAAAACTTTTTTAAGAACCGGTTTGAATTGGTTTGCACTTGGTGGAACCGGTAACCGAACCGTTATTTTAAAAGCATCACTGAATCAGAACCGAATCAGAACGAAATACAAAGCTACTGAACCCGATCCCAGACCGAAGCGAAATAATTACCGGTTTGACTTCCTGCTTTTAGCCCTAGCCGATCTTCTAGTGTTTGCGTGGAACACAAATAAAGAATTTATATGTTAAGAAATCGCAAGAATCGTACAGCAAACGTAAAAACTTACGTTTTAAGGCAAGTTCCATAATACGGTGCTACACTCCCTTGTGCTGGCGCCGTATACCGATGGTTTTTTGTTCTTGCCGCACTGCATTGAGATTTGGGGCAGGTATACGCGGCGTCGCTTCTAACAGCTCACTAACGGTGCAGTTGTGCAAGTATTCGAAGCAGAGAGCGAGATAGCTTCTTCTTGCGTCTCGCAGAAACTAGACATTTGTAAGGCCTTTTCAAACAAACAACACGCTAGCCATGTATCTCTTGAGGGTATACTGTCCGTGCGCGAAGAAAATGGGTGGTTTTAATTTTTTACGTATGTTGCAACTCGCAAGTCTTTTACGCTTGATTGCACGATCGATGTCTCCAGTGACGTCGAATGCCACGAAGCGCTTCGTGCGACCACCCTTCGGCTTAATGGAATGAGTGTTTTGAGGAAGCTTTTGCATGCGTTTTTAGTCGTCTGCCGCGTTTGGTAACATCAACAACTTTATGGTGCTTTTTTTTTTTTTTCAATAGCACAGTGTGGTTGCCAACGGTCATTTTTTTCACATTCAGGAATTAAAGGAACGGCATGGTGGGGTTCAGCCATTAGTGGAAATGTGCCCAGTGTCGCCATTCCGAGGAGCTGCAAGGAATGAAATTGGCGGAAACTTTAATTCTCTGAAATGTAATTGGAATAGAATGGGACTGCCCATTCCGCAACACTGGTACAGATCACTCCGTCTAGCGGGCAGCGAGCAAAGCGTCAGAGCGGCAGTGGCGGTGTTCAATTTGTAAACGTGGCCTGGTAGCCACTTGCGCAGTCCAGCTCATATCACCAACCACGGTACCTTCTGCAGCACACATTGGGCACCATCGAATTTGTTTTTCTTGGAAAAAAGATGGAACGACCCCTAGTATTTTACTTCAATGCATTGACCATTGCGAACAGATTTAATAATTGTAGTTTCCTGCATTCTATCCATTCCTTGACTTTGAAGTAGACAGTCTCAGAATATGGGAGAACATTATTGACTTCCTTAAATAGGAATTGAATTGAATTGATGCAATGACGTCACGTACAAAGCATTTGTTAAGTTGTTCCGTTTCGGACATGCATTTGGCTTCCTGAGGTGGTGACGTCGCGCTTCTTGAACCATTGCACGCTTCCGCTAATCTGTCTTTTTGTTTTCGTTTTTAATTTATTTTCAGACACTCTAATTGTCTGGAGGACAACAAGAAAAAAATATACACAAAAAGAAAAGAAAAATATTTAAAGGAGGCTTAACGTGAAAAATGCTAAACTTTCGCTTTCAGCGTAAGGTCGACAAACCGGAGATTCAGCAGCGACGGCCTCAAGACTGCGTCAACATCATTAATCGAAACTCCCCCCGCCGCGGGGCGAGACTTTTAAATTAATCCCAGAAAGCGGCCGCAGTTTTAATCGTTTTCGATTAACGGAGGGTCGATGCCACGGAAGCCCCGAGAAGCTTCTCCTTGGCGCCTCAATGGACGCCCAATGTAATCGATGCTCCCGAGTGAGGCCACATCGATTCTTCTTCTCTGGTGGTTTTTCTTCTTTTTTTTTTGCTTTGTTTTGTTCTGTTCTGTTTTGGTTTTTACCCTGACCCTCTATTTTATGGAACTTTTGTCAGACCCATAACAATCCCGCACTGGCGCGCGATAAAGAAAGAGGGCGGGGAAGCATCTCTAAGGCGCACAAAACGGCACTTCGGTTCTCTTCTACACGACAATTGCCTCTGGCACGCAAGCCACACGTTTTGTTTTGTGTGTGTGTGTGTTTGTGTCTCGGCGGTTCGTATATAAGGGAAGCACTCGAGTTGCTTTCGACGCGATTGCTGCAGTAGGAATGGCTCAATAAAAAATTTTACTTCGACAAAAAGAAATTAAAAAAATGCCGCATGTACGGTTCAAAATTCTAAGCAGCACCGTAAGAGGATTGACCGTCAACATGAAACAAAAAGTAAAGCACATCCTACGAGTCTTATTTGCCGATCGAAACGCCGATGACGGGCGTTGGTCTGCTCCTCGTGCGTTTGGGAACGAACGACCAACTCTTCGTGTCCACCGACGCGAAGTGTTTGGACGGAACAGATTTGTGCGAAGCCAACGACGAACCGAGACACAGATGTCTGTCAGTGGCTTGTGTTTTTTTGGCGTTGTGCGGGTGTCAGCAAACTGCCTGTAGCTGAAGCTGATTACGCAGCCTGGTGCTACATCTGGCCTATAAATGTCCTTTCGAGCCTAACTTCGGTGGTTCACGTGGCGGCTTAGACCCACAGAGCAAATGGCTTATTCGCGGCAAAAGTGGTTAATGTTTCACCGTGTTAATGACTGGTTTGTCATAATTAGGGTGTCATACTTGCATGGTAAGGCAAACCGGTTCAGATGATTCCAGTTAGATGGAAAATTTGAGCTTCAAAACGGGGCTACCATTGATTCTTGCCTATCTGACGGTCAGCGTTAATCTTGACATTTCTTATAACGAACAGCCAGCGAGGAAAGACTAGAACCGCAGCTTTGTGACCGAGATTCGCAGGTGCTCTGTCGTGATTCCATCTGGATCTCGGGCAGCATGATGGTGCATGCATTTTAAGATGATGTGCCACTCACGCACCGCCTATTATCGGTTTAATAATTGATCTTCTTTTAAATGATCTGTTGCCGCTTACCCCATGTCGCACATCGAAAAACGATGCCAGGAGTTCCGCGGTGTTTGGTAGGACCCGCTCAAATGTAGAATGCACTAGTTACTTCAAATCTATATTGAGTATCCGCGCTTCCGCAATAATGTCTAAAATTCTCACTAACCATGCTTTTTTTTTACCAGAATGTGTAACGTTTATAAATGTTTGAAGTAGGTCATTGGCGTTGGTTACTTGATGAACTCTTGTAAAGTTTAGAAATACCAAATCGATTTTAACTCTAGTGAGTCCCCAGTTCAAGTTAGCAAAACGACTGAGACCATGTCATGAAATTCTAATTCGTACATGAAGAAACACAGCTCAACTTTCGGTACCCGAGATGAATCAGATTAAACCACATTATGTGCATATTTGGACGGATGAGATGAGTATATTTTAAAAGTGTTCTATGCTGGAGACTCGGACATATCCCGTAAAGCGTGATGTACCATTACGTTCCTTTGGACCCGGCTTCTAGAACTTCAAGGATCGGGCCTTGTCCTTATTTGTTTATTTAATGAATGAATGCCGACGAACTCAAGAAAGTTTTCATCAGTAGAGAAGAAACACAAAATAGATGCGCGATTACAAGGACCAGAACCTTCAGTAAACAAAAATTAGGAGTAATCAACAAGCTATGTCTCCAGTAATGAAGAAAATTTTGTCTAATGCGCTAGCCTAAGGATTCAACGTAGCAATGCCCGTCAAGCTATTTGAGGTAACTCACTCCAATTTCAAAATTATGAAGAAAAAAAATAATTGAAAACATACTTTCTGCACTTAAAATTACGAAACAATATTTCGCGCTTATGGTGTCCCGGCTGACTTTGTACTTTAGATGATCGTCACATTTTAATCTAATGCTATCACTATTACATAGTGTTAAAATTTCAACTCCTTTACTTTTCTTAAAAACGATGACTGAGGCATTCCGGGCGTAGTACACAGGGTGATACAGATTGTTCTTTGCCATATAAATTATACAAAAAATAAAAAAAAGGTTTTAACGTATTCCAGTTGGTCAATAAACAATCGTAAAATTGTTTCACCATAACTTGGTGTAAGCTAGCATGCATATTTCGGTATAGGACAAACTAAAAATTGGGACGCCGCGAGTTTCGTTGCGGGAGTACAAAAATGAGTGGTTCGGGTAAGGTTAATAGTCCATTCGCTTTTGCAATTATCTACTCAATGTGAACGGGCCAGCGAAAGTTAGACGTAATGGTCGCAACTAAATACTCATATACAGCGACAGTTCTTTATTTAATAGAGCGACTGAACAGCATAAAAAAAAAAAATTGTGTATTTCCTTTGTTTTAGTGCTCATTGCACAATTTGTTTCGCGTTCGATTCGCAATTCGTTACATCTGACATCGCGAAACGGTGATTTGATTGACATGGCATCTAACATTCCTGATTGATGACGCAAAATAGGGGACCAAACAGTCCGAAAACAATTTAACGGCACTCCATAAAGGCTGTTTTTTTTTTTTTTTTGTCGTAATAGTAGTTTCTATACATTTTTTTTTTTTTTTTGCTTTACAGGTTTGTTTTAAAAAACTTCGTCAAAGTTACGCTATTGTGCTTTGTGCAGGCTAGTTATACTGCCAGAGGGTCATAATATAGGGAATTAGATGTCACATTAAGTCGGATAACTAACTGAAAATTCTTAGTTTGCTTTTTTATTAGTGATCGAATATAAAAATAAGGTTCATTTAAAAACCTGCTGAGTTTTATTTACAACCCCGATATCAGTCCATTTTTTTTTTTTAAACATTTAGAGCGCGTGGGAAGCTTTGTAGTACTCTAATTGGTTGCCACTCGTACAACAGGCGCAAAGCTGACGGTGAGAAAGGGCGGTTGACAAGAAACCGAAAAACCTCGCGGGCGCGTTTTCGCACCCACAGTCGTGTGCCTGTTGCACGAGTGGTAAATTTAGCGCACCAGCGTAACTCCCAAGCGCTCCAACTTTTTTCCGAAATTGATCGATTTAGTAGTTTTCGATGAAACTCAGCAAGCGTCTAATTAGAACCAGATATTTACCTTTACCAACTAAAAAACGAATGAACACATTTAGGTTACAACCCTCTTACCTTCACAATTCGCCCCCTATATTATGAACCTCTGAGCGTATAACTCACCTGCACATACCGCATTAGTGTAGCTTTGACGGCTTAAAAAAAAAAAAAAAAAGAACTGCCTGGAATTACCGAGGCAGACCAACGTTGTCTCAACCATTATATATCTCCACTCAAGGAATAATTATTGATTGCTACCAAACTCCGCTTATGAAACATTCTCTATATCTACATTCGCAAAAAGAAACATTCTCTATATCTACATTCGCACTGCATTCGCAATAAAGAAACATTCTATATTGTAGATACACGCGGCTGATTGATAAAAACAAAACAAAAATGAAATCTGAGTAACAAACTTTGGAGAATTCGTTCCTGAAAAAAGCGCAATTCTATGGATTTAACTTTACAACATGACTAAACCGCTTACGGCACACTTCTCAAAAATTACGTCGCCCCTCGTGGTTGACTTCTCAGTTGAAACAGAAGGTACAAGGTGACGCACATCTCGAAGCCTTTTAACTATTTCATGAACGTGAAGACAACGTGCGTGTGCGCGCACTAGCCCACATCACTTGGCAACTTAGCGTCGTCGTCGCAAATGTTCAAGTTCGACCGAAAAGTATGTATTGCACCGAAAAGCATGTAGAACCGAAACTGAGAAACACAAAACAAGTTTACACCTTTAAGGGCGAAAGAAGGGCCTTTCAGTGACTCACATCTATGATTGCGTTCTTTCAGCACTCTTAATTTGAGCATTATTTTTTCTGTGAACTATAGGTACAGTTTGGTAGCATTCGATAATTATTCCTTATACTTAGATATTTTATGCTTTATCTGAAATATTGACCTGAACCTCAGAGACGGCGTGCACCTCACTTACGAAAAAAAAAATCGCATTGTTGACGAGTTGAGAAATATTATGGTTGAGACAACGTTGGCCTCCCTCGGTGATTCCAGAACCGATATTGTCGAGCACCGACGAACGCTGAACTTTCGCGCGGAGAAAGATGAATGTTCAATGTTCCAGATCGATGAAAATGCCTGTCATGAACAGACGCTATATTAGTTGAATTTCGTTTAGCGCAATAACACAAAATCTACGTCGTCTCAAAAACATGCGCGTATCCGAAAGCTGACGCGCATAACAGAGCACTTCCTTTTGCAGCGGGCAAAATTTTCTCATCAATCATCAACCGACGGATAAAATCGGCAGGTACAAAATATGCAGAGTGTTTTGAGCTGCACTCGTCTATCGACACGGAACGCTGTCACGTTACGTGGTCACTATTTTGTCTCGCTTGCTCACGTCACGCTAACGACGTCATGTGACTGGCGTCTCTCTGATGACACGCAGTCGCGGTTGGTGTCACGTGACTCCGTCACGCTGATAACGTCATGTGACTCTCGTTTCTTTGATGACGTCACGTGACCACAGACCGTTACATTTGGCGGGTTCCTTCCTTGCCCGCCAAATTTAGCATTTCTGTAACATATTTCCGTAACGCTCTTCCGTAACGCTAGACTGAGCGGAACGTAAGTCCGCTAACTTAGTGGGCGTGTGGCGGTTTTTCATGGCGAATTTTCGTGGGATAACATGAGACTTTTCTCTCCAATCCAAACCCTTAAAGCTCCGGTCCCACAGCAGCCCTGTTGAATGGGTAGAAAACGATTTTAATTATTTAAAATATATAAAAATGCGTACTCAAAAGTAGCATTGCTAACATTTTCCCTGGGTTCTTGGAGATTCTAGGGCAATTTGTTAAAGTAGTAGGTTAATTATTTAGTCAGATGTTGAACAAGTAAATATTGTCACGTGCTTCTCATTTTTATTCTCCGATAATAATGTTTACAAGGTAATAATCTTGCACCGCGCACTCAGTAATATAGCGGAGAAGTGAACGAGCATTTTCATTTCTTTTTTGTTCCCAAGTTTTTTTTATTTTTATTTTTTTTTTGTAATAAAGAATATGTGAGGTCCAAAAGGCGGGGTAAAATTATTACGCTGTAAAGTTCAGTTTTTATATGTAATATCAGCTACATCACTAATGTAAATAAAACTTTCAGCCTTTCCACTCCGGTGAAAATGGAAGAGCAGCGAGGCTGTACTATGGTGGGAATGAATGGCCAGCCGCTAGTCGGCAAGCCAGAGTGGAAAGGCTCGAAAGGTGGCCGCCATCTATGAGCGACGGTGGCAACCAGACAATCGGCAAGCCTGTTGTCTGGTTGCCGCCATCGCTCATAGATGGCGGTAGATGTCCAGAGTTCTGTGTCATCATTTGTTTGCTGACGGACACGATCTTGGGGTAACTAGCCCTTAACAGCTCTGATGTAAAAAGCTCACAGGTGTTTTTTTTTAATGTTTTTCGTGGCTCCTGGACGTTAATATGACCGAGTACGGCCACTGTGGCATGAGGTGCTCCAGCGCCAGTAGTCGTTAAGACAGAAACCCTCCAACGATATTAAATAATGCAAGATGTTTTTGCAGCTTTTCAATTGCCTGTTATTAATAAGGTTCATCAAATAAAGTTCGAAACAAATCGACGATGATTTTTGTCACTCAAACTTTGCATATTTGTGAATTTTTTTATTTTTCTACACATTCCAGGCACAGCGTAATGAGAAACAAATGTAGAAGGCTAAATTTTTGTTAAAAGTCCACAATATTTGAAATGCTCGGCACAAATATTTTCTGCTCTAAAAACGTAAATTCAAAATGCCTTAAAGGTTTGTCGAAAAATGCCTTAAAATAAAAAAAAAAAAAAGTTGTCGAGAGGCCAAGTTTGTTATTTTATATATTTTTAAATATATTCTGAAATAATTTAAAATTATCAAAATCCAGTAAACCAATTTGCGTGGGCTTTATATAAATTATTGACGTTGTAGAAGGTGGAACGTTTTATTCCTGCATGGGCTCTCAAATTTGCGTCAACGCGCAATCGGTAAGGTCGTTGTTGCCACCTGCTCTCAGACGCGATTTTTTTTTATTAAAACAGCAAAGTGTTTTTTAGAAGTAAAGTTCACTTCATCGTGCAGACATGGTTTGCTACCTCATATAAAAATTTAATTGAAAACAAAGATAGACATGGTACCCCTATAACTGTCCTTATTTGAACCCACCCTGCTACGAATTCCGCTGCGTTCATTCGAATCGATGATATACTATGCTCGGGTCGATAAGCCCATGAAGGCCCTTCGCAAGTCAGAGGTTGTTCACAGTGTGCACGTATTCAGCCTCCCCAAATAAACCAAAGATGTGCTTTGAGAATGCACCATGGTCGTTGCAGACCCTTGTGACGTTGATGCGCCTAAAAACGAAGCAAAGCCTAGCCAAGCTCTAGGATCTCTCACATTTATGAGAGGTCTCAAAAACAAACTTGCTCAGCCTACCCCACAACACTGAGGCATCTTCAAAGTCAATTGGCACGCAGACCAATCACAAACACAAACACAAAAAACTGAAACACATGTTCAAACATGTGTGCCCGCATGCGCACACGCACGCACGCACGCACGCACGCACGCACGTACACCGCACGACGCACGCAAACAAGCAAGTATCATTTGGATAGCAGATCAGACGAAGCTCTTCGCAAATATTACGCTCTAAAAGCCAGCAAACAGTAGCCGAGCCGGCTGTGATATTGACGTCGTATCATGGACGACCGAAACTATAGAAACCGATATTGTGCCGCGTGGAAATAAACACCTCATGATTGAAGACCGTTCGTATTCCACTTAAGCCAGTACAGTCATTTAATTAACGATCACAATGCTTTTTAAAACAGGAGTGCATTTCACCACTCACTTACCACATTTTCTTTGAACGTTCTGTTATTGCAGAAGTTACTGTAGCGTTCGCCCCACGTTTATCACTACTAAAAACCGCCGCATTCTCGGGGCTTGTTGGACATGTAATATAACCCCACAGACTATTCTTAGGTGCGGCCGAATTCTATCTTGACAGCCAGGGTCCGCGAACATTGTCGGGATCGCTTCGTACAAAGGCGATTACCACATTTTCTGCTCCTTAAGTCGCATCGTTGTATGTTAGCACTCGCTCCTTTTTTGTTTGTCAACAAACTCGGTGGCGCCATCTATTGGGTAGCCCCGGCACACTTCTGGTTCACGTATATTTTCTCATTTTTTACTCATCATTATTTTATTATAAGAGTGCATTAAGTCTGACAGTGCTATAAGTGGCCATTTCCAGAAGATGGCGTGTACATGTAATTTCTCAAGTACTGCGAAACCCGCCGTCTGGTTCCGAACCGGAAGTGATTGGGGGCTATTTGCACACTGGTGCCACCAAGTTTCGACTTACGCGAGCAAGATCGAATACCCCTCTATAAACGGCCGTTTTCACGATAAGGAAGTTCATGAATAGGTCGCCCTTTTTATGTACGTATAGTGACGGAGCGCTGCAGCCGGGGATGTTTGCCGCCACGCCTCAAACGGTTTTCGGACTGCCGAAACATTTGTCCTCTGTCGTAAAAGTCAATAACTCTGCCTACACCTTGCACAGTTAAAGGCCATACTTATAAAGATAAAAACATACATAAGTTGCACCGTTGTATAAAACGGACAAAGAAAAAAAAACGACTTATACACCGAAAACGACGGCATAGTGTCAATGCCGTGCAGTACAGTGCGGAAGACCGTTTGTCGGTGCGGCAGCCACTGCCGTCCATTTGCCGGCTGTAATTAACGTAGCGTATCTGACCCGCATAATAATTCCTCGATGCTAATTTCGCGCGACAGCAAACAATGGACGTTGTTCACCGCTGGCGTGCAATGTCAACAAAGCCCTCAAGCTTTGTTTTCCGGTCGGCGGTGCGTTACAATCGATGGCCTGTTACTAACGGCTTGTGAAGATGCGGTGCATACGCTTAGAACAAAATAGGGCCATGTTCCTATGGAGGTATTCCACATTAATTATCATTTATTAAAACATGCCTCACTAAAAAAAAAAAAAAACAAGCACAGATGTGCTTCCCATTCCATAATACCGCATGAAAAAAAAACATATGATATACTGAGCCATAGATATTCGTGTTTACTTGAAAGAAACATTGGCGTATGTTTTTCGGTGTTTTATTTTTTTTTTAAATATTGCTCGGTTATTCGTTTTAGACGGACGCTAAAATGGTCAATATCTGTAAGAAAATTCAATGAAAAAAATGTTGAAACATAAGAAATAAAAAAAAATCTAACAAAAGCAAGTTTTTTTTTTTTTTTTAGAAATCAATGTTTTTCTGGTTTTAGCCGGTTTTGTATTTTTGACACTGTCATTTATCGATGTTTTTATTGTTTAGCCGATTTTGTATTGTTAACACCAACTGTTGTTTATGGTGGTTTGAACCGATTTTTTTTTTATTTTTGACATCGACAAATGTTTATCAGTGTTTTTTTATTTTTTTTTAAACCGCAATGTTTACGGCCTAGACATTCTTATATGAATTTTTTCTCAATGAGGAATGCCCATGCCAATTTGATGTTTCCCCATGGTTGCCTACCTAACCTTCTCTGACAAATGGCACATACATGACATTGTTTTCTTCCATGTCTTTAATAATTTGCCATTTAGCAACATTTTATTTAAATAGCTGTGGCGCACAGCACCGACAATATCTCGTGTGTTTTATATGTATAATACGTGTATAAGATGTAAGAGATGGTCTGGAGCCACTTAAAATTGCAGTGAAGCCCGCTGATAGTATCCGATTTTCCTATTTATTTATATTTGTCTTTCTTATGGTATTATTGGATATGGTTCGTATGGATGGTCAGCGCAATGAGGTCAGGACAATCAGCTGGTCTCTTTGCGGTAACATCTTTCTTGCTCAGCCACTTTCTGGCTGATTAAAAAAAAAGTTTACTGTTTCCGTAACTATTTGTTAAAGGGATACTGAAGCGAAACTTGAAATACACCTATTATGGTCAGAAATAGGTTTAATATGATCAATGATATCCATAATTCATAATCGCGCGTTTGTATTTGGAACGGATGGCTATATTTTTCACCCTGAGGGCCCGATTGGGCGCGCGCTCGAAAATCAGCCATCGGAGAGCCCGATGCGTCTTGGGATATTCGGCGCATTTGTGACGTCACTTGTGCCAGACGGGAAAGGCTACGGCGTGAATGTTGTGGTTACGAGCGTTGCCACTTGGTGGTGTGTCGACGATTTACAACCTGTGACAACCTGGCCGTTTGAGATGTGCAAGGGCTGCACGCACGCTGCACCACGGCAAGTCGGCAACCACGGCAGCACTGACAAAACCAGCTCGGAGGCCGGATTCTCAAAGCGAACTTACGACGAAAAAAGTGCGTACGACAAATTTGAAAGAAAACCCGTATTCTCGAAACTAAATTGTCGTAACTTTTGCGCAGGTTACGACAGAGTCCTACGACAGCTCCGAAGCTGTCTTACGCATTTTTTACGATCAAAGCCGCATGGCCGACAGCGTCGCTCAGTTACATGGTCGCGACGACCAACGGACATTTTTTTTCTACGTGCTCTTCTCGCGCGTCCCGACTTCAACCAGCAAGAAAAAAGGAAGGAGTACTTGAAACAGACCGAACAGACCACGACGAACAAGAACGCTGGATCCACAAACACCCGAGAAGAGCTACAACGGCCAGGATTCCACCGACCAAGCGAGCTCGGATAGTAGGCCTAGAGCAACACCGACTCGACGCACCGTTGCTCCGGCGATCCTTGGCCAAGACCGTCTGCCCACGACCGGCTGGCCTGCTGAATGGAATATGCCCGCGCGACCCTTGTGGACCCTTCCCGGATGAATAGTTTGATCCCTGAACTATATTTCAGAGGTCAGTCTTTTCCCCTTGGCATCTCGATCTCTTTGTTTTCCGAGGCAGCGGGGACGAACGCTGTCGTCGAAAAGGGACTCTCATTGATTCTATCTCCTTGTTTTGTGTGATAGAGCTCAAACAAACGCCATACGGATTACCTTCGCAACACGGTATGTACACTTTGTTATTAGTATGCCATTTTTATTCTGACACGACGCTACGTCACTGTCGAGCTATAGCAGTTCGTGGGAGCTGCGCGATGTCGGTCCAACCTTTCTTTGCCGAGTGTCACGTCAGTCGATTAGCAATCGTGAAAGATCGGTCCCGAAGCGCTTACCGAAACGCGGTCTAAAACAACGAATCCAGCACTTCGATCAAACGCGCGCGTCCGCTCCGAGTGTGAACAGGTATTTGCGTGGCTCTTGCTGACACTCTCGTAGTTGAAACGTGTCTTTTTTAACGTCGGCTCGCAACTCGCAGCAACTAATACCGGCCGTGCCAGAAGCGTGCTCGCGTGTTGTCGTGCATAGAGCCGCAACGAGAACGAGCTCACTGTGGCCAACTACGCTTAGGCTTTCTCCGCCAAGGCTTTGCAAACGCGTTCAGGCCTAGGCTAATTCTGCCGGCACGCCGTATTTCCGCAGAACGGCGCTGCTCCTATGCCACAAGTGATGTCACGAGAACTTCCCACCATCCACCAGATGAGAAGTTGAAATCGTTTAATTAGGTTTAAAATTAGTTCTCCTGTGTTTTACAGCGCGATATTGATATCTCCGAGGTGATGCCTGTCCCTAGCCCATATTTATGCAAAAATATGGGCGCTAAAATTTCGTTTCAGTACCCCTTTAAGGTACAAAAACTTGGCTTTTGATTAGTCTATCTAATAACCATCGGGAAGCTACGAATGACTTGCTTGTGTTCAAGGCAACGAATGCGCTGCCCAAGCTATTTACATACGTTTCTTCGCGCTTTCATGTATGTGTGCGCGTACACGAAAGCATCACAAGTCAGATAGGCGCACGAAAAGATCACACATAATCAACCGATGACGCCGCTAGACGATGCCAGCGTGCGCTTATTGCTCACAACGTGGAATACTGTAAGGACGAGATTACAGGACAAACGAGAGGAGTCTGCTGTGAGCCTGTAAAGAGGTATATGCTTCAAGGGTTGGTTGGTTTGCAGGCGACCTCACAAAAATATTTGCATTCTTTGTTAAACTGATACGGGAAGAACCACGCTGGTCTACTCATTTGCCAATAGGTACATATATATTATTTTTCCCGAGTGAGTTGGAAGTGGCAAGAAATTAAGCGCGCGAAAAATGTGGGAAAACTTGAATATTTATAGTATGTTATCGATGCGCTGAGTTCGTCGTCATTACAAACAGCGAGCACACACAGCCATAAGCTTATACCTATACAGGCATACAACCTGAGTAAATGGGATTCTATCAAATAAAATACGCAATTACTCTAGACATGCGCTGACCAGAACAGCTTTTTAACGACCTTAGAATAATCCCTTAAGGTGCCCCTTAAGGTACACGTCCGGCGACTGACCAAAAAACGAGTCACACTGATATTGTTTTTGTTTTCTCTTTCCTTTTTCATGAGCGCAATGCAAACGATACAGTATGGTGCGAGCGTTAAATTTATTGGCGCTGAAAGACTAAGAAGTGGTAGACGTTATCGCTAATCAAATTGCGTTGTTTACTTGACGAGGACGCCTTCTGGGGATCAATTTTGGCAAAAAATTAACAAGGATGCAACTACTATATATAACTAGCAAAAGGTTAATATGTGAAGACACCGCTTTTCATTTGCCTTGAGCACGTATCTGAAGCACCATGCTTATTTTATGTGAGCAGGATGAGGGTAAAGGGGGTACTAGTATCCGACGCTTTTTCTTCGCAGCGTGAAGCAAAGTGTAATCTGCAGTGAACATGTTAATTTGCGTGCATGTTTTTGTGGGTAAGTATTGGTTTAAATAATGTTTTGGTAGGAAAATGCTTAAGTTGATTGATGAATCTTGGGCATAATTCAGTTATTTGTGGTTATTTCACCGTGCTATGGGGTAGGTCACTAACAAAAATCAAAACACAATTTATAAAAAAATTGCCCAATTGCAACCAAACGAGAGGCAAATGTGAGACCGCTGAACCAGAACCTAAAATTGAACTTTTTTCTTTTAGTGTTCAGGATACGTAAAAAAGTCATTTCGATTATTTTCGTAATTTTATCGCTATTTTGTTTTTTGTAACTGTATTTTTTCCCCCGCAGGGATTGAGTTTTTTTTTTAATTTTCTGGTATGTTCTTTGTATTGGATATAATGGCCGGCAAAAGATTGCGCTACAGTTTATTTTTCTTCGATCACTACACGGCACATACTGATGGTCGACGACCGTCCCCATTTTCTACTTTTTTTCGCAACGCTGATTCGAGGAAAAAAAAAGAGCTTCCCTATTTACAGGACGGACGAGGTAGCTAAAGAATGCCATCTACTAAGGAGATAAAAATGTTCGAGATTTCAATATTTAAAATTGCTTATAGATGCTTTTTTTTTTAACTGTTATATGATCACTTTTTAGACACGACCATACACGATAAACTAGATAGGATTTCTTTTGCAAATTGCTGTGTGTATGTTTATACAGCGAAAGTTAGTCTGCCTCAGTGGGAGTCTGGTGTCTCAGCTATAGATGAGATATTTAGCCAGTGCGGTACAACCGCTAACCTGGGTTCTTTAACGTGCACCACGCAGTAGTGATACACGACCGCACGCCGGTACGATGCTCATCCAGATCGAAAGGTGCATGGGCGGGTATGGACTTGTTCCAAAACCGACGCGCCCCATCGCGGCAAAATACCACGCAGTGCACTCTGGGAACTAGTTGGCCACTCAGTTTCGGTTTCGGCTGAGCAGCTTCATCTCAGGCTATCACGCCGCGACCGAGCGCGCTGCTTGCGTTTTTGATTATCTGACTTTTCACGAACGTACAATACGCTCATTCTCGAGCGATACAAAACGAAGACCGGGGCACTTTCCTTGGTTCCCGAAACACCGGGTATTATGATGAGTGCGTATGCAAATGTAGTAAGACGTGGCTTAGTCACCTCACCCCACGAGTGCATCTTTGAGTTCAATTTCAATAATCCCGTCTAGTACCAGTGAACTACAGCTGAAATTTGGTCACCTGGAGCCTTACACGTATTTTGTTTGCCAAACGTCCGCTTCTTGTTACTTCATTGGGCTAAAAGCAAGCCGCATCCTCACAGGAGTATCAAAGTTGAGCCCAGCGTTGACGCATGAACATTTAAGAAAACGCAATAAATTCGACCTCACTACTGCACAAAAGTTACTATGATGTCTTCCTCGTGTCATCATATATCTCCCACTCAAATTTTATGCTGATAGAAGATTAAGTTTTCGCAAACGCTAAGATCGGCTAGCTACGACGGAGGCCCTAACAAGGTCCCCTACTCCTCGCTAAGCCATTTTGGACGTGCTTTTACTGACGCCCAAAATCTGTGCCTGAACGGTGTGTCTGAAATTATCTCGGCATACTCAGGCATGAAGAAAACAAAGACATAACAAATATTATGGCCATTAGCAACCGTCAAACGCGCTTTGAATAATTTCGTTCGTTTGGCGCACCGCATAGGGGTTCATGCCTGTCCGGCGCACTTTCGGCGAACGGTGCGACATTCTTCACACAAGTGCTCGACTTTTGCTTTCTTAAGACGGTTTGAATGTGCGAATGTGCCTATATGATTGCAGGATAACTTTATGCGCATACGCGATGTTGAATATTAGTGGAATGCAAGCGGGTGGGGACTTCACTTCGTGCAGTGCTGCGGGTCAGTACAGATAAGAGATAAGAAGTGTGTTAAAATTGAGCTTTTCAATGGCGCCTCCGAGTTTTACCTCGCATACTCAGGCGTATTAAGAAAAACAGTAATTGCAAAAAGTAATATTTCGTCTATGGACGCACGAAACAAACAAACTTCCGGATGAACAACACTAATGTAAAGGCGCGAGCTCGATGTATGCATACTTGTTCGTTGCTACAGCTTGTTGATTCGTACACAAGCAAGATCCCCGAGCTTCGTAGCGTCGTGATTTTCAGCACTGGCTTGTCCACATACCTCGATCAGAACGCTAACAGAAAGGCTCAAGTACAAAAATACAACAAGCATGTGTTAGTCTTAAGACAAGCTATACGTCTCGGGCTTGTGCTAAAGCTTCGAGGTCTGAACCATTTAGGTTAGTTTAGAGGCCACAAGTGACGCTCTGGGGACCAGAAAACATGAGATAACGGCCGTTAATAGTCCACGCTCTGTGTATAATATCTTGTCGACGTGTCGATCGAAATCGAAATCGAAACCATGCCACTCTCCTCCCTGGCCAACTAGTTCCCAGAGTGCAACGCGCGCCGTGTTGCATGCAGGGCTTTATGGAAGTAGTCTATTGAGCCCAGGATCCTGGGTTCTGCAGCGCGAGCTTTCGCTCCACGCGCTCCGAGCTGGTGTGCGCTAGACCACTCGGCCACCGATCCCCCATTTCTTTTGCCAGAATTTGCCTATTCTAACTATGCTACAGTGAAATGATATATCAATTATTCCTGGCCAGGAATGTTTTATTATTTTTATTATTATTAATATTATTATTATTATTATTATTATTATTATTTTATTTTGTTTTACCTTGTAATGTGAGTCTGCTCCTTTTTTTAAGTGTTTAAATGTCAGGAACAACCAAATGGTTGTTCCTGGACACCCACTAAAATTGATTGATTGATTAAAATTAATTATTATTAATAATAATAATTGTGTTTGTATTACCCATTAATTGATTAAGTGAGTGAGTGAAAGCGATGTTTTTTTTGTTTTTTTTTAATCGACTGTTGCTTGTGCATTCAGTGTGCACATGTCACTGTCGGTTTGGAGGGGGATTGGGTGAAAAAAAAATGATAGAAAGAGAGGATTAGGTTTGGGGGGGGGGGGGGAAGTGGGGTGCAGGGGGATGTCTCGGCCGTCGCCCGCATGTCGAGTCGTAGGACGACCCAAGCTTCAGGACGCCAGGCCTGTCGAAGTTTGATGTAAAGCCGTCTTAGGGCGAATAGCTAAATATCTTAAAGCTGTGGTGGCTGGTAGTTGTGCTTCAGGGCTAATATCGGCATGAACACTCCGTTGAAGGAGTGACGTTTGTTGTCTTGATAAAACAAGGTGTGTCCGAAATGCAGGTTTTGTAATCAAGAGCTGGAGCAGTAGATTGGTTAGTCGTGCCTTGTCCTGGTGTGTTGACCTGCAGGTGGTCTCCTAAAAAATTTCTAGGAGCGCCGTGTCCTTCAGCTAAGTTACTAGTTCTTTTAGAGCCATGTCCCGCGTTCTCAGGCACTTACAGTTCCACTGGAGGGCGGAACAGGTGAGAGGCTGGGGGCGAGCTGTAGGTCTTCTACTAGTGTCCCCAATCGTGGATGACTGTGTATTGGTAATTAAAGCTTTCTCTTAGAAGGATTGATACCCGAGATTGCTCTTTGGGTCGGGCTTCATTGTTGTAGTGGAAAAGAGAAGAAAATATCTGTACCTCTCGAGAAAAAATGTTAGATTTTTGTATCACTGCAGTCCGTCTCGCCTGTAATAGCTCAGGGAAACGAGTTTGTAGGCTATTTATATTCCTCTCAGGTATGAATAAATGTTTTTGGTGACGAACGCGCGTATGTTGCTCGCTGCACTGGTTCCCTGCCGGTCTCACAATGTCTCATAAGTGGAAGAATCAACTGTAGCAAAATCATTTGTTGGCCTAGTTGGTTAAACATTAAGAAAATTAAAAAGCGCAAAAGACAAGGACAAGAGGGAGACTACACAGGACAAGCGCTTACTCGCAACTGACTTTTTAATTCGGAAGATGAGGAAGACGAAGACATTAAAGACCCTAACGTTAAATGTTACAATTATTTATGAGAAAGGAATAGAAGAATCTGGAAAGACTGAGAATTAAAAAGGTAAAAAAGGAAATTAGTTAAAAACAAAAGGAAATGATGGGCATGATTAAAGTAACAGTGAAAACATTGGCAGTAAAAAATTAAGAAAAAGAAAGAGGAAGGTAAATAAGGGACAGAACGAGCGGGTTGGTAAGGATAATTAAACTTGAGGAAGAAAACGAGAAGGGAAAACGAGGAAGAAAACGAGAAGTTTTGTCCGTCCCTTCTCGTTTTCTTCCTCAAGTTTAAGGTAAATAAAATTAAGAATATCTAAGAAAAATATTTCATGTACTTTGATTCTTTTGATGACAAAGTCACCGAAAGAGCACTGATCCAGGCGTCTCCTTTGGTAGCAATGACTTCAGCCTTAAGAATCTCTCGAGTTCACTTATCTGGAAACCTTCTCAGGATCCTTGTGCTGGACAGTAGTGGGGCGCATCCACAGCCCCTCACATGTAGAGCGAGATGGCCCGACGGAGAGGATATTAGAGATAGTGCATGTTCACTGAGCCTTGCGTTGATACATCTTCCCGACTGTCCCACATATACCTTCCCACAGGTGAACGGGATGAAATACACTACCCTGCTGCAACAGTTGACGTATTTCTTGCAGTGCCTAAAACTGCATTTGTCAGGCTTTGTGCGCGGGGTGTTGACTTTGGGGCAGAGCTTTTTTAGCTTGTCGGGGGCTGAAAACACAACCGGCACATCGTATTTAGAGGCAAAAATCTTGAAGTTATGAGAGAGAGAGAGAGAGAGAGAGAGAGAGTAAACATTTATTCGCACCCAAAAATTCGTCCTGGGTCATTTTCTTTACCACTTATCGCCCAGCACGTTCTTAACGTGCTGAACTAAGAGCGGCCAGAGGATTAGTTCGGTCCGGGCAGGGGGATCGGCCCACTCCTCCCAGCTCCCGGGCTTAAGTCTGGCTCGAAGTGTTTGTAGTGCTGTTTTAGTTGTGACAGCTACGTTGGGGCAGTCCCATAGCTGATGGGCATTGCTGGGGTACCACCCGCAGGTGCTGCACTGTGGTGTGCTTTTTGTGCCGCTGATGTAGTGTCTAAGGTGTTCAGTCCTGAGGCTTGTAGTCTGCGCTCTCCGCACTATAGTTGAGTCTTCTCTGTTTAGTAGGTAAGAGGGGCTGTTTAGTAAAGATTTGTTTTCTCTGAGCTCTTTAAGTGTCCTCTTTCTTTGTTTATGCATAGACTCCCTATGAATGTAGGGGTCGTAGGAATAGGACCATGAAATGGGGACGCCCGGATTGAGGTTTCCGCGGGCGAGCTCATGGGCAAGCTCGTTCCCCTTTATGCCCTGATGCCCCGGTACACACTCTATGGTCACCGTGGTCTGAGAATGGTTGACCATGGTGTGTGTTAGCATAGTTGTAATGTGTGGGGGAAGGGCGTTGTCCCTGAAGTTGCGTATGGCCCCTTGGCTGTCGGTTCTGATTGTGATATCTCCCTTGGTCGCGTGGTCGCTGATGGCCTCCGCTATGGCTAAGGTTTCCAGACTGGTGGGAGATGGAGCGTTTTTGTGTGTGTATGTGGTTAGCGTTTCTTGACCCACTATAGCAGTCGTACCCGTCTTGTTTTGGGGGTCATAGGTGGCGTCCGTGTAATAGTATAATAATAATAATTTATTATTATTCCGCGTCCGTGTAATACAAGTTATGAGAGATGCGATGGATATAAGGGACGACCGCCGGTCGACTTCTTCTTTCTCTACTTCTTTTGCTTGTTCTGTTTGGTTTTATTATACATTCAACAACGTCAGACAGGATGGAGGTGGGGCAGCCTGACGCCTTGAGCCTTGATACTTGCGCGTCAAAGCTCTCCCTTGCTGAATGAATGCAAGACTTTTTCAGGGCAGCGCTCAAACTACTAGACACATTGCCCCTTTTGACTAGTTTTGAGTGTGCAGATTCATATTGGAGTATTCGTTTCTTGGATCTAGGTGGATACATCCAACCGACGTGGCCGTTTTGAAAGGTGAGTCGCGTATCAAGAAATTGGAGGTTGTCGTTAGTCGGAGTTTCGTGAGTAAAGTTCAATCCTTGGGCCTGACCTAGGAATATGTTTTTGATGATGTTGATGTCGTTTGCGTTAGGTATTTTTGTAATGAGCACAAGATAGTCATCAGCGTATCTGAATATGCGTGCGACTGGATAGGAGGTCAAACACTGGAATATGCCCCTGTCACACTTTGAAAGAAAAATGTCACACAAAATGGGAGCTACGCATGACCTGATGCAGATTCCTTTTTTCTGTATGTAAGTTTCTCCTAAAAAGTGACAAACGTCGAGCGCAAATGAAACTTCAAAAGCTCTAGGAAAGACGCGACCGGTATGCCACAGGTGTTCTGAAAACCTAGGGCTCCATTGGAGTCGATGCATTCGCTGACGGTGTCAAACAATTTTCTGTGTGGTATTGAATAAAATAAGTGTATTTGATCCCGTTCACCTGTGGGAAGGTATATGTGGGACAGTCGGGAAGATGTATCAACGTAAGGCTCAGAGAACATGCGCTATCTCTAAAATCCTCTCCGTCGGGCCATCTCGCTCTACATGTGAGGGATGCTCCCCGCTACTGTCCAGCACAAGGATCCTGAGGAGGTTTTCGGTGAATTTGTCATCAAAAGAATTAGAGTACATGAAATATATTTCTTAGATATTCTTAATTTGCTTTACCTTCCTCTTGCTTTTTCTTAATTTTTACTGTCAATTTTTTCAGTGTTAATTTAATCATGCCCACCATTTCCTTTTGTGTTTTACTAATTTCCTTTTTTACCTTTTTTAATTCTAAGTATTTTCAGAACCTTTCACTCTTTTTTCATAAATATTTGTAACATTTAACGTTAGGGTCTTTAATGTCTTCGTCTTCCTCATCTTCCGAATTAAAACGTCAGTTGCGAGTAATAATAATAATAAAAATAATAATAATAATAATAATCTTTATTTGCCCAGGAGAGCCGTGGCACCGCGGAAAGGCGACAGCCCGTACATTGGAGGCCAGTGGTGCCCCGTCTAGTGATGATGATTATGAGATGATATGTACAAAGGGAGGACGACGACGTATAGATGACAGAGAGGTGCTGACGATGTGAAATAAAGCCCGTGGGTGAGGGCGCGGGATGATGTTGCGGGCGATGAGGGCCCAGTGTTTCCCAGTGGGCTGCTCGCTGGGCCGGTCCCCCGTCCATCTGGCAGAAGTGTCCTGGCAAGCTCTCCAGGACGGCGTCCGCAGGCCCCACCGTGCGTTGGGGTTGGGAAAGCCCTGGCGGCCCGGCGGTGACGAAGACGCCATGCTTGATGAGGACGACCCGCTCCTCCGAACCGCCGAAGCGAGTCCTGGAGGCCCGGTGGCGGCCCAGGCGAGCAGGCCAATGAGCCAAGTCGACCCTCGGCGGGCCGTCCGATGTACGCTTTTAATGGCAAAGTCCTGACGCCTCACGGTGCGGTTGCTCGCCTCAGAGAAGACAGCGGCTCCAGGAGATGGCCCAGGCGAGGTAGATGGCTGCCACCCCCGATGCATTCATGTACAGGGCCAGAATCTTGCGCCGTGGTCACCCGGCCCAGCTTCCTGTCATCGTCGTCGTCCTGTGTAGTCTCCCTCTTGTCCTTGTCTTTCGCACTTTTTAATTTTCGTAGTGGAATAATCATTTGAAGAAATCTAAGTATGCAACGTGACAATTCTGAATTCACTGTTTGCTAGCGGCGCGCAAGCCATGTTAGTTGCTGCCTTAAGAAGCGGAATCCAACCCTGGCTTGGTGGTGTTGTTCTTGGTGGTGGTGGAGGGTACCTCTCCGAAGAACGTTGGTGGTAGGCATCTCTAGACACTGTGGCCTCAGTAGCGGTTTCTTGTGGTCTTTCGTCTGAATTCTGCCCATTGTTGGTAGTGCCTGCTCTTGACTTGCCTTTTTCCTGTCCCTTTGATACAGAAGCATATGTGTGTTGGTTCTGCACCTGCTTCCCGGTTCCCCCGGCCACAGACATCTGGGGGAGTGGAGAAAGCTCATCGCTGCCCTTTGTTGGGTTCAGAGCGTTCGGCTCTTGTACGGCGACTTTGGCGGTACAAAAGTCAAGCGCGTGATGTCTAGCATAGTTGCGAGTTTTCCTTTCTTTCCTTCATTTTGGGAAAGATGAAGATTTGGCAGAATGGGCTTCATCGCAGTTTACACACTTCTCTTGTGCGGTACAGGATCTGTATCTGGATGAGTGCCACTGCAACGGTTGCAGACGGGAGGGTTTTCGCAGTATGCCTCGCGATGCCCGTAGCGACAACATTTGCGGCACTGTATAGGGCGCTTTTTGAACAGGGTTACGGGATGACGCACAAGGCCAAGGTAGACAAAATGTGGCAGTGTTGTAGCGCAGAAGGAGATCTTCATCGCTGAGCTCTGTCCAAATCAACGAAGTCTGGCTACCCTATTTTCCGGAGATCTTAAATGCTTCCAGACATCTGCTTCGGACAGCGTGGTGTCCACGTCTGTGATTACACCTACAGCGTAATGCCGAGGGTTCGTAAGTTTTTACTGGAATCCCACATAGCTTCTTGCAGTCTAGAAGGGCAAGCGTCGTCTGTCTATTCCTTGTATCGACTGCTATGAAGTTCAGGCGTCCGTTGTACCTTATCTCTATGATGAACTCTGGGAGAGTAAGTTTAGAGCATCGGGTACTTTTAGACTGCTCAATGACGTTATTAAATTGTCTTCAGCGGCTTGTACAAAGATAACCGTAAGACCTTCTGTCATTAGGGTGCCAGTGCGGATTGTGTCCGTGCTGTTGCTTTTTTCCGCTTTTTTGGTGTCTTGGCTGGGGTCCAGCCTTCGTCATCGATGTCGGACAATTCCATGTCATCAGGGGGAATTATCACCCGCTGCTGAGATGTAGTAGCACCCTGAGGTTCTAGAGTGGGTCCCACAGCAGGGTTTCCATTCAGGCTGTTGTTGTCAGCTTCTGATGCAGATATTGAGTCACCGCATATGGAGGCAGGCAGACTGTATTTTTCGGTAGCGCCCTTGTGATTCGAATGCATTGAAGATGACTTGAGGGACATGGCGAGGTCGATTCACTTGCACTGGGAAAGACCTAGTGCGGGGATACCCGCCCGTTGATGACCGGACCAATCTTCTTCAGTGTTGATTCGATTTCTGGCTATTAAGGCAGCTAATAATAATAAATATGCGGATTCAACCGAACGAAGCTAGAAAAGTGCAACCTTCTTGGAGACACTTTGTCTTCCTCCATCACCCATTAATTGATTCTTCTATCCCCTGCAGGCGGCATGAATCATTAGAATATACAACACGATGCCAGCCCGCCTCGGGTATTTACCAAACTCTTAGCCGTTCAGAATCTTGAAAAAAGCAATATAGCTCGTATAAATAAAGAGATGCGTAAGCAGTTCAAAATGTGAAGAATCTAGGGCGAAAAAAAAAGAAGAAACACAATGCTTCGCAGACATTTATGAACGCCGTGAACAGACATCAATAGCAACTGAGTATCAAAGGGCTGAGCACTTTCGCATGTTCTTTGGGCTGCTTATTTTGTCGTAAGTTACAGTACAAAAAAAAGGACACGTGTTTGTCACATGTTTCGCAGCCATGCCGATCTTAACGGACGACCTACAGAATCGTCTTCTGCCGGTCAGAAAACCGGTGCTCAGTTTCCTTTTCTGCATTCCCTCTCCGCCCTCTTCTCTCCTCCTCTCACCAAAGGAGTGGATCTCTAAGCTACTCCCTGCAGAAAGGAGGAGTGTCTCCCTCTTCCTTGAATAGAAAGGAGAATTGGAGGAAGAGTTTCTTCTTTCTGTTTGTTGGTCTGCCTTAAGACCGGACTTCAGCCTATTTTTGGGCGTTTGTGCAGCTCATTATTTATATTACTTTTATTTTCCAATAACAGAATTGTTCAAACAAGACCTATTTCTGCCTTGTCAAATATGATGACCGATAAAATTTTAGGTTACTCTTCACTTTTCTTTGGTATGTTTTTGCAACCACAAAACACGGCGCATCCTGGGTGGCGGGCTGGCAGGCGCACCCGCGTATACTGGTTCAACCTTCCTGCACCGACCCGGACGCAGGGGCGGTCCCACACTTTGGTTTTAGGGAGAAGGGGGGGAGGCGAATTTGTTTCTTAAAAGAAACGACACCTCGTTATTTGTTGAATTATTTTTTTATTAGTTCTTCTGTCTGCAGCTTAGTAATGAACAACTTAAACCTTGGCTCGCGATATAGCTTTGCGCTAAGTACTTCCGCCATAAGCAATTGTACAGCGTCGTAAACATTTTTTTTATTGGCAAATGCTACTACTTTCCATAGCAAGGTGTTACAAGACGGGTTTTAATACAAGAAACAAAAAGCGCAATAAAAGGTTCTTTAACGAGACGAACTGAGCAAATTAGAAATAATATAAAGTAATCAAGTGCATTTAAAAAAAAAAAAGGCAACCTCATTCACACTTCGGAAACTATACACGCTATGAGAAAACAACATGTCAGCAAAGGAATTAATGCAAAAGGAAGCGTCTGACAAACAAAGATCACCAGTTGGAAAGACCACGTACAATCTAATGACCCTATTTACACTTCTTATTTCTACGCGAGAAAAGCAAATAAGAGTAGTAAGTGAATGGCACAAAGCCACACAGTGTATAGGCAGACACCAACAATTCTTACAAGATATACACCTGAAACAAAGCAAGATCAATGAAGTGAAAGTGCAGCAGAGTACGTGCAGCCTAACACAAAGACAAAGATTCTGCGACATCGATGATTGATCACAAGAAACGCCAAGTTTATCTAAACAGTGAACAAAACGATGACTTAAATGATTGTGATTGTGCAAACACAGCATTTACAATGTCAAAAGGACATCTGTTTCAATCTTTAAAAGTTTTCTTTTTAAGTGAAAATCTAAAGCAGGGTGTGTATTATCTATATTCTGCGAGTGATAAGCCCTGATAGCTTCTACATCTCGTGGACTATAAAGTGTCAAAGCGTGACGTATCTAAAGTCGTGATGCACCCTTCAGAGAAGGAAGTCTGTCCTACGCCTCCTTGCCCTTGCGAAGCGGTCTGTCACACTGGACATATCAACATGAATAACCCGATGGATGTCCAAAAGAGCTAGTTCCGTAGACGGTCCTCGGTCATCTTGCACTGCAACCACGTCATCAAACGACGGAGCGTCGAGAATGTGCGCTCCACCGAGGCGACGCTGAACTGGCAGTGAGGCAACTGCAGTAACGATCGCACGTTCGGATACACATCTCCATCGCAAGCGTCGAGGGACTCCATGACTGTACGCGGAAGCGGAATGACACCAGTTTGTCGCAGCCATCTCGCTTACCACATGAGAAATTCAGACGTAAGAGTTTTCGCCATCGCGATTTGGCTATTTGACTTAAGAATGCGATGATACCGACCTGCCAGTCTCTATTCGCGCGTCGTTGCCTTCAATTAAGTATGTTACGAGTGCACGATGCACACATACGTTCAAGCCGTAAACCGAAAGGGTTTCTTCGGGAAAACGCGAAGAGAGATTTTCAGTGATTGATTCCAGAATCGAAATAAAAACTTTCTACTGGTAGAAACTTTCAAGGTTCTCTACCTGTGTGTCCAGGCTGCACGTCTGTTTGATTACGGTTCGGGGGAGAGGTAGTTCCACACATATTTCGCTTGCGGTAGCTTTAATTACAGCGAACAGTTGGTAGACCTCGGCTTCACACATCTCTCTTTTAGCCTCAAGTTGAGAGAGAGAGTGTCGCGCAAGATTTCGACTGCAGTTTGCACATCCAGGGTCTTTTTCTGGCAAAGCCGGCGCAATGGTTGTGTGAGGGCAAAAATGCCACTTATTGAGAACACCACAACCAGGAAATTGCTAGCTTGAAGTGCTGCAATCAAAGTACTCGTCTTAGCTGCAGACGACGTCTGGTTCTTCCAGTTTGCAATGGTGTCCAGTGCTTCAAGAATATCTGCCAAGGAAGATCTGAATTCTAGCACGGCGCTGTGCCGCTCTACCCATCGGGTTTCGCTAAAGCCCAGGCAGTTGATCTTTTATGATACTTCGAAGCCCTGCATTTCGTTTTGACGACGACGTTAAGAAAGGCGTAGTTGTCGAAATTATTTCTATGAAATTGCGCACGTTCTGAACGGAGGATGACTTTGAAAGGGACAAATTCAGAGCATGCCTGGAGCAGGGACAAAGAACGGCGTTAACGGCTTCTTTTTGAATCTCTTAAAATGCGCCACAAGCTTCAAAAATCATAGCATTGCATGCCATCTGTTTCGATGCCAACGCGATGCGCTGGGAGAAATCCCGTCGAGTTGATTACTTTTTTTACAATTTTCCACAGGACTTCTCCTGTCAATAACGGCTCGTATGCCGAGCTGCAGCCTTCATCTTCGTTTCCCGAGTCGTCCTCGGAAATAGAGGCGTGAGAATCTACAAGTTTTGCAAAGTCCACTCTTACGGTATGAGTTCCATGTCGAGATTTTTCGACGTAGCGAAAAACAAGGTTCCTCTGGGACACAGGTGAGATGTCGGTCGTTTCGTCAAAAGTAATGCTGTGGATTTTAGCGCTGATCAACTTCGTCTGAACCTGAGCAAGAACTCCGTCTCCGCAGCATGCGATTAACTCATTTTGAATGCGGCTGCTATTATAGGTAGCTCCCGACGACGATGATTCTAGGCGGTTTTACAAGGCCTTGTCTCCGGATTTAACTAGGAAACGCAGAAACTCCCGAAAGTTTCCTTGGTTTATAAAATTTAAAAGCGCTAACAAAGACGAGGACAAAAAAGGAAGGCGAACAGGACCATTTTTACGATAAGTAAAGAGGGACATTGAAGACAAACAGACAAGACGGGCTTTCGACTTTCAACAAAACGTTTACTGGCTCGACTTTGCCTCCTGAAGCTCGACGGGGGCGTCCGGGAGGTTGAGAGGGAGGGCGGTGGGTGAGGGAAGCGTGAGCCATGTGGCCTTTCCTTTTTTGTCCTCATCTTTGTTAGCGCTTTTAAAATTTATAAGTCAGAACCAACTTGCCCACTTCGCCACTTTATTTCCTTGGTTAATGGGGCTCTCAGATACTTCATCATGTTCATGCAGATCGAGGGTACCAAAGTCTGTGTGTCCACGCAGTGGTATGTCTTGTCTGCCATGGAAGACGATGCAGTCAATAATACGGCCTATTCGCTCACGATTTTCAGCAATCTTCTGCAGTCTTTGAGTCTCCAGTTGAGTAGTAACGTCTTTTGGCGGAAGGTGGTAGCATGTGGGAAATGCTTTTCCAGCTTCGACGGCGTCCCGGTGATATTTGTTGTTGTTATGCAGCTCTAGAGCCCCATCTTTGCCGAGCAGCTTCGCGATATAAGTTATTATTTTTATGTTTCTTGTATTTTGTTTTGTATGTGCGTCCATCTCCCCCCTCCCCTTATGTAATGCCCTTGAAAAAAGACCCTTAAAAGACCTATGAAGAAAAAAAATGTTTTTTTTTTTAACAATTTGGTTGAGACACGCGTGTCGAAAAAATAACTTTACGGGAAAAAAAATTAATATTTTTAGAGCAATATTGACTGCACGAGACGCGATTTAGTCGGTAGTGACCTCCTTTCCACTTCCTTTCTGTCTCAGCATTTCGGGCGCATGGAGGAGAGGTGGATCGGTTTCGCCTTCACGTTGAGGTGGAAAGAGTGAATTAGCATCTCGTTGAGCGAATGAACATTCCGTGACGTCATGGACTTTGTGCGAAGAATTTCACATAAATCTCTCGCCGTTAGTATTGCTCTAACAATTTTTTTTTTCACGTAAAATTTATTTTTTGACACGTGTGTCCCAACCAGACTGTTTAAAAAAAAGTTATTTTTCGTTTCCGGGGCCCTTTAAGGGAACAATAAATGAATAAATAAATGAAAGAAAGAAGTCGTGTAACGAGGTTATTCAGAGGAACGTTGTATTGACACACTCCGACACTTCTGACTATTTGCAGAAAAGTCCTTTCTTTCCGTGAGAGACAACCAGCCAGTGATATTTCGACAAGTGCACTTCTCTGACGAAACGATTCTCGACTTTTCCTCTCTTCTTATGATGCGACGAGGGGTAAACATAGCCCTTTGGCGCTTGCCAGTGGTACTCCAGTAATTGGTAAAGCGTAAAGTCGTCTGGTCTGCCTTTGCTAGCAAAATTCTCTTCATCAAACGTACTTATGCGAATAGAAGATTCACTCACTTCCTTGATTCTCTTCGTTGAGTCCGGCAGAGGGGGGCAGTCTTCTTGCGGGCAGGTGACAGATCCGCTTGCCGAAAGGGAAAATGGTGGTGAGGCTGCGACAGAGGGCACGCACAAGGACTCACTTGCGGCATCTTGGCTCAGGGTAGATGAGAAAACAGGGGGACATGTCACCGGCGCCGCCAACAAACTTAAAGGAGCTGGAGCTTTGTTAAAAGGTACAAAGACAGGTTCGATTCTTGAGCGCTTACTTCTTCGGCCAGATGAATCTTCCGCCTGCTCATTGACATGCACTTTTTAGTTACCACGTCCTGTTTTAACGCTTAGCTGAGCGCAGTAACGTTATGTTATTCGTGCATATTTATACACATTTTGTGTCACTTTCATGTCTGTTTTCGCTCGATGAGTTGGACAGCTCAGACGTATCCTGTTGAGAAGAGCTGATAGCACTGGTAGGCGAAAGTTTCAACGACGATGATGCTAAGCATGACACGATCAGGGCACTCGTCAATGAAGAATCCGACACTGTAAGTGACGTATATGTGCTGGGTGTTGAGCATTTTTTCTTCAGAGCTAGGAAGAAAGAGTCAATCCTGAAACGCTTGCTGATTTGGCCCGACGAATTGGCCGCCTGAAAATGCACAACGAACACTTCATAAAATGTCTTTCCCTGTTTATAATGTACAGTTGCTTGCAATACACGCAGATATTTTTTTTCTTAAATAAAGAAAATGTATTTCGCCATTATTATTCGCGAAGAGCCGCCGTCAACTAGTATTGCGCTATGTCTTGGTTTGCTGTGTTGGAACTTGGAACCTAATGATTGCCTTTGTTGGGAGATAGACGGCTTGGGCTAGACAAGAGACCGGACTGCGGCAGGACATCAGGAGCCAAGTGTCTCTCGAACGAAAGATGTTCATTTACACCATATTCACTGTGGTGGCTGGTGAGGTTACATATTCTCGAGTAAGTCTGCTCCTTTAAAGGATATCCTTTACCTTGTCTCAAGGTAGAATTCGTGCGCCAGGATTGGTGGCCGATCATGGCAGAGCTGCAGTTCCGAAAACGTTCAGGCTCGGCCTCAATAGCCTTTTACCATCTCACGCACGCACACAAATAGACCCAAACTTTCTCACAGCCCCGTCGTCAGCTACCCCGCTGCCATCGATTCAAGAAGAGTTATCGTGACCTGCCCCAACCGCATGAATTAACCTATAGTTGTATAAGCATTTTTTTCTTCTTTTTGCTCTTTTTTTTTGGGGGGGAAGGGGGGTTGGAATCAGCCACCAAACTTGAGATCCAATAATCAGGCAGCCAGGCAGCCAGTAGCACTGACAGTTAATGTCAGCTCCGCAACGGCATTAACTTCGTTTTCCCTCTTCATATCCCCCCTCCCCCCCACCCTCCTTCCCAAGGGGTCAGGCTTATCCGCGTAGGTTACTGTTACCGTAAACTTCGGGATGATTTGTTCCATGTCCTCTGGAAACTTCCGTGTGTCTGGAGGTGGCGCCATGGTACTTAACAAAACGTCTCCGTTCAATCTTCTGGACGAGTGCCGTGATGTGCCCGTTAACTCGAACTGTCTAATTACGATTTCTTGTGCGTGTCCCGAAGGCCTCCGACAACTAATCTGGATCTCTGAAAGTCCGCTGAGCTTTGCTCTTGAGACTCCAAGGTCGCATACTTGTCTCCGGCGCTCATGTAGATAGCCATCAAGACTGCATTAAATTTCTCCTGGCAATACTCCGCTCCGGTTGGATGTGATTAAGTTGCCTGAGCTTTTCCTCTTTCCCTCGGGTTTTTTAAAGCAAATGGCATTCCACAGACGATTTTGACATGCTTGTTTATCAAAATATAAGGTTACTCTGTCTGAACTTGGCGCACGAGCCGGCGGACAATAAAAAATAGTCATCCTAAACTATGGTGGCACCAGTCGCTGTCCCATTAAGGGATCAAAAAGAAGAGATCTCCCGCATTCTTGTTAGAGGAAAAGCTTACTTTTTTGGTAGACGGTAAGGCGTCCTTCATTCCAGCAATACAGCCCTGTGGCTTCCGGAAACTTGGAACAATCCCAAGGCGACGGCTGACATGCTACCTGAGAGGACAATTCCACAACTTTTAAATGATTCGGTCAGCAGCGTATATGGTGTATCGTCGAAAGTCTGTTTATTCTTCGTCGAGGTCAAGAAGCCCCTTCCCGAATTCCCAAACAACGTCTGCGCTCACGTGTGTGTGTGTGTGTATCTTTTTTGTGATAGATACACACACATACATTAAGTTGATTGAAAATAGGTCTGTATACAACGATCGCTAAGGGCTTTCGAGCTTCTAGCGAAAGGGATGGTGTATGATAAGTATGATGAGTTAGTGTGGCGACAAAATTCTTATCGCTGCCAATTCAGCAGACAAAACTTAGTGTTCCCAATATTTTCCTTGAACAAAAAAAAAAAGGAAAAAAGAGCGATTTGGGGGAGCGAGGGGAAAGAGGGAGCGAGGGGGGGGGGGGGGGAGGGTATCGCCAGTGCCCGGACGTCACCCAGGGCATCCTATTCGCGAATAACGATTATTACTCTCACTATTATTTTCTTCGAAGGCGAAGGCCCATCATCATTTCGGTCTCCCATCTCTCTGGAATTTTTTTCTTCTTCAATACTTAGCTCACAAAGTTACCTAAAACAACATTGAAAATTTCAAAGTCACTCCGAATCTTCTAAAAAAAAAAGGAAAGAGTAAAACTTTTTCTCCAACTTTTCAAATTCTGCAAAGGACTCTCACTGGAAGACGGGTGCATTTTCTAGCTCTGTACGCAGAGCATACAGCAACGTCAAAGCTGCCGGCGCGTGACTAGATCTTGAGATTCATTTGGACGCTCGCTGGCGCGAATGAGACACTACTGTCGGTGGCAGAATGAGAACGGCAGGCCGTCTCGTTTGTATGTCCGACCTCCACTACGCGATCTTAGTCTCCCGTCGTGCTCTGGCTGCGCCTGCTTGCTCGAGGCTCCCGAGGCATCGAAGGGTGCGGCAAGCTCGCGCTGGTGGCGGGACAACCGAAACTCCTCCCTGCCGTTCTCATTCTTTCAGTGACTATAGAAAAAAAGGCACGAACTCGGGCCAGTAACTTTGACAGTGTCGTATAGTATAGGTATGAACCAAAACAGCGGAGGGTCTATCGCAGACGAAAAAAAAGCAACCTTTTCCCAAACTGCACTTCAAATCTTTGCAAAGGAGGGTCGCCGTTATGGTGTGTAATTCCGTTTAGGTTCGCCAGTTTTTGAGTGAAAAGTACTTATTACACCTTTCCACGGAGACAGTGGCGTAGCCGGCGGGGGTGCCTTATGGGGCTGAAGACTCCCGTCCTTTCTAACAGCCGACCATATATTATAAACATGCTTTAGCAAACCCCCCCCCCCCCCCCCCATTTCCCGAAAAAAAAAAAAAAAAATTCTGGCGACGCCACTTCACGGAGGGTGCACACTCACGATGGAAGTTAAAAATAAAATAAATCAAACGACGCTAAAAAAAAAAAAAAGTCAAGTACACGCTTCCATTTCCAGCGGACGTTAGTGGAGCAACGGCACGTCGTTTATTACAGATGCCACTTGCAGGCTCAGGGGTCTGACGACGATGAGAGCTCGCAAACCTGCTTTTTACGCGGATCACGCCCTTCCGGAGCTTTTGGGACTAATGCTGGTGTGAGTTACGCGCGTGAGTATATCCTCAAAAGTGCTTGAGGAACAAGTGGAACTGAACGACTTGTCGCAAAGCCGGGAAACTGCGTACCTTCCTTAATTACGCTTTGCCGCAACATTATGTTATGGACTCAAAGGTACGGGGGCGCGTTTTTGTGCACGGTCCGCTCTTATGAAAGTTATAGGAACCAGCCGCCCTTGGTGTTCCCTGCTTAGCGTATATGTTGCGGAGAACATGCTGTGTTAATTCGCAGAGTGGGGTGTATAAGAGCGATGGAAAGGACCAACGAAGCCGCAGGAGCTTACGGTCTCGAGCTGCATGCACTCGTCATGCTGGCGGCGAGAGGAACCACGCGAGTCGGTTGCCGACCGGGTGCGAGATTAGCGGTTATCAACATCTTGCGGCGAATGATTTAAAATAGGTTAGCGCTATCCAACATAGCAAGGGGGTATAGTCGGATGTTGGTGGCCGCTAATCTCGCAACCTGCCGGCGCCCGGATCTTGTGGTTCCTCTCGCCGCCAGCATGACGCGTGTAAGCAGCTCGAGACCGCACGCTCCTGCGGCTTCGTTGGCTCTTTCCACCACTCTACGTGCCAATAACTGCACGGTCTACAAGCTTTCTTAGAAAATGGCTTTGCAACTGCCAATTTTGTGCTTGTACGTATGGCACGTTCTTTGATCGCTTTCTGAAGCGACCAACACACATGTGTCCCGTTGTGAAAATTGCCCGTTGGGCTATGGATTTGCGAGCAGTAGCACGATATCAGTGAGACAAGCGCACCGTTTGCAAACAAGCGGCCAACCTGTGGGCATTACACTCGGGGATAACTGCATGGCCACGGAAAGTTTACCTATCTTTGAAACGGTGAATATATATACGGCACGTGTTCGCTGCCCGCATTCGTAACGTGGATAAGCGAAACCATGTGACCTAACTCCATACCCAGGCGAATAGTCACAGACGAGGCGACTAGTCGCAGTACGTGCAAACGAACACTTTAGTAGCTAAGCGATATTTCTAAAATAGACGATAGTATCAACATTTCGATAATTTTAAATGCATCAAAAGAAGCCCCGAAATTATTTCGTCGTTGTATGAGAACGGGACACTCGGTAACGCGACACGAAATGAAAATTTCGCCACGTTAAGAGCCCAGGTGCACTTAGTCGCGGCAAAACCGACCCCGACTCTTGCCTCGTTTAGCGACTAATATTGTCGCTGTCGTATATTTTACAGTTCCCATCAAAAAACCGACACCCCCAATTGATTTCGAACGATCTCCACGCTTCCCAGAGTCGAACCAGGCGGCATTCCAACCAGAGGAATGTAGCAATAGACACCGAAGAAGCAGACTTGTACACGCAGATTCCTATTAAAGAAACATTCCCTCTCTATCGCATACACACACACACACACACACCAAAAAAAACTTTTTTTTTTTTAATTTCAGGTTAAAAAAAAAAAAAAAAAATAAGAGGCGCCCGAGGCGAATGTCAGGGGAGGCAGCAAGGCTATCAGCGACGGCTCGGGAGCAACCTACTCCCGGGCCGCGACGCTATAACTGCCGTCTAGCTTTCGTTCAGCGAAGAAGAGAGCAAAAGCATAAACAAACCCGCTGGTTGCGTACACGGGGAAAAAAATAATGAGGGAGAGAGTGGCAGCTAAGAATGAAGCGGCGAAGAAGGCAGGCTCAAGCCGAGATGGGATCGACCCACTGCGGGGGCGACGAGACAACGCGCGGCACCTATCGGCGAGCCCCACCAACCTGTTCGGCAGCGCAAACAAAATACAACGGAAGAAAACGGCGAAGACGAAGCAGCGACGGAACGACGACGACGACGACTAACAGCTTGAACGCAATTTCGTCAGGGCCTCCAAAGAAGTTCCGACTCACAACAACTTGGCAAACGGCGAAGGCTACGGTCCCAGTGACCCACTCAGTGCGTCGGAGGAATACACGTGACTATACTTGATCTCACTAGTTGCGCGCAGTCTTGGCGCAGCGCTGCCAAAGTCAATGGCGGGAGAGAGAAAAGCAGCCTTTGTATGAATGTTTGAGTTTTGAGTGACGGATTAACCTCCGAGGCACGAATGCGACGTTCGGGCCACACAAAAGAGGGTAAAAGGGGAGTTCCCCCTCCCCGTATCATCCGACGGTTAACGCTCTCGGCCCTGTGCCTCTGGTAAAGGCAGTCACGTGCTTCGTCACCGTCGCTCTGACTGACTCAAGGGGGCCATAGCATTCGCTCTTTGCCAAGTTGCAGCGCTGTAGGAGGACGGCACAGCACAATCCCGATAAAGAAGAAGGCAACGACGAGCGGAGAAAGGGAGCGAGAAAGCTTGACGGAATCGGCAGCGGGAGAAAGACGCGGAACGACGTGGTGGTGGCAGTGAAAAGCGTTGCTTTGTTGACGAGTGGTTCGTTCGGCCCCTTCCGTTACTTGCGCGTCTGCGCGCACACACAAAGCGGATCAATAAAAACGAACCAGCGCGATGCGCCCGTGCAAGGCCCCCTGCCTCGCTCCACGCCTGAAGAGCGCAGCGTGTTGAGACTCGGGTTTGTCCGCGGTTCGATACGTGCGTGTCCGAATTCCGCCACGCGCACTAAGGGATTGTCTCAGGCGCATCGTGGTGCAGTATTTCAGCGTGAAGGGCTTCCTTACTTCAGAAGTTTCAACCTCCGACGTAAAATAAAACAGTTCGAAAACACCGCCCTTTCGAAACGGCAGCTGCTGCCGCAGTGTTTGCCAGCTGCCAGGTTAGTTTCGCCTCACTGTGCAGGTGCTTAGTTCGAGGCCACGCTTGTGCGTAGTTAGGTCTTGTCAAGGTAATGCTTTTGCATAGCGGAACCTTGTCGAGGTCAGGCCACGCATCTGTGTAGTTAGGTCTTCTCAAGAAAACCCTTCTGTTTCGGGGGGTCTTGTCCAGTGGGACCGGACATTTCATCGAACGCCGTTTCGTCGAATGCCGTTTCATCGAAGCCGTTTCATCGAATGCCGTTTCATCGAACGCCGTTTCATCGAACACCGTTTCATCGAAGCCGTTTCATCGAACGCCGTTTTATCGAACGCCGTCTTATCGAACGCCAGGGTGGCATTCCCGCTTCCTGAAGCTGGTCGGAGGTGCCCATCCCGGGTTCTGGAAGTTTTTGACTTGCATCGCCGCACATCAACTGACGGAAGACAAGCTGGAGGCGATGCTGAGTTCCCAAGAGCCTCCTCGCCCGAAGAAGGCCATAGCGGCAAGAAATGAGAAGGTCCGCCTTTGTTATGAGAACCGACGAAGCACGGCTGTGGGGGACTTTTTGAGAGCAATTGCTCATCATTTGAAACGGTGAATGGCTGTCGCACGAACACATGAACCCCCGAAAGTTTTCATATAAAATTTGAAGTGACGCACTTACTTTTGACTTCATTGAGTCTTAGAACTAAAAAAAAACAATGTTTCGTTGTAGTTTCATAAATAGCACCTCAGCTTTAGCTATTGCAAGCTTCGGGAAATAAAAAAGTATCAATAGAAAGACATGAGAGGCTAGGAGGCTCACTTGGCTAAAGTTGTTGCGCCTGCGCAAAACCTAAGTCGCCTTCTGGCCTCCATGAGTTGGAGTGCGCTCTTACCGGGAGCGCGACTTTTTATTATTATTTTTTGTTACAATACCCTTAAGTAATACAGAGGGGGTGAACAGATAAGCACAATATGCGAAACAAACATAAAAATCGGTACAAATATCCTCGTGGGTTACTTGCATCAAAATAAATTGTAACAGCTACAAGTTCGGACATTTAAAAACCTGACGATGAAATGGGCGAATGACACGAAAATGCACTCGATCCGTGCATAAAAGAGCATCTTTCACACTTTTTATATAAAAGACATTCGATGAAACGGCCATCAGCGATTCGATGGAACGGCGTTCGATGAAACGGCGTTCGACGAAACGGCGTTCGATGAAATGTCCGGGAACCCTTGTCAAGGCCACGCTTGTGCGTAGTGGGTTCTTGTCAAGGCCTCGCTTCTGCTTAGTGGGTTCTTGTCAAGGCCACTCTTCTGCACAGTGGGGTATTGTCAAGGCCACGCTTCTGCCTTGCAGAGTCTTGTCAAGGCCACGCTTCTTCCTGGTGGGGTCTTGTCAAGGTCAAGCTTCCGCGTCGCGTTTCGGAACGCCCCTTGCTCTTTTAACTGCAGTGCCGGGAATACTCGCGTCACAGCTAAGCGCACGACTGCCGTGTTGTTAGCCACATGTGTAGACAGGGCTGTGATATCTTTAATTAGATAATTTCATGGTTACGGTCTAGCTCGTCATGCGAGAAAGAACTTTGAATGTTTCTGAACTCAGGGTAGAGAAGGAGAAGCCAAATGAAGACGCACACAAACAGAGAAATGTTTTGCTTGGTGCGGAGAGTTCCGATCTTAAAAGGATTATGAAATGAATTTTTGGCTAGAATAAATTGGGATTTTACAAATCGCATACCGTTTAGTGCGCCAAAATAAAAGTACTGCACGAGCGTAGAAATCCTGAAGCCTGTTTTTCGATACGAAAATTTGAAAATATAGGGGACTATTTCGCACCTCTTTTCCTTTGAAAGTTCTACGCTTTTTCACTGTGATGCATCCGCGGTGCCCAGCACGTCAGCCAAACCCAGCTCATGCATTGGACACGAGCATTGAGTCCCATGGGCGTATTCGCTCGTCAACAATCAATCCGTCGACGAATATTTGAATTCGCGTTCGTGGCCACTGAGTGCCGCGACGGCACTTATCATAACTTGAGAATGTCAAGTTCCATGGTGTGCTTAAAAATGACGGTGGAAGTTTAGAGACACTGCTTCCGGTGGCCAAGCACGTCGCGACCCCGTGATTTCTCATTTCGCTTTTGAGTTGAGGATTACACCTGAGGAGGAAGAAGTTGAAAAATCACTTCATCTCTTTAACAGACTGCGATGTCAGTGTAAAAGAAATCGCTATGGCGTAATGCGCATTGAAGGTACCAGATCGGCGGGCATACTGAAAAAAGGTCGGATCAAGTCAGACTGTGATTCCACTGCATAAATATTTGTGCAATATTTTGGCACCTCGTTATTACCGTGTTCATCACAGGGTTCGTAAAAACTATTACAGGTTGAACTACCTATGATGCAGAAACGTGCATGTGTACCCAAGGCACACTCATAACAGAATGCACCCAACAAACGCATCGACACTTGTCTCCAAATACGCGTATAGATACAGTAATTTCAACAATACAGTCGTAAACAAAGTTTTCTGTAACACGCGAGAGCAAGACCTCTGGCATTCACGGCGACTAATCTAGTCACGTGGGACAACATGAAACGGCCCGGTCGAGGCGTGTCCTTACACCGGCGGAAACAACACCACCTGAAATCATCAAATCTCGCGTACTAACATTTCGAGCGCAGACGTAGATTGGTCACGAATGCGGCGTCAGCGTTCGGCAGCACCACTTGCCCCGTCAATGCGCCGCAGGGCGCTCGGCGTCAGGCTAAATAAAATAATTGGGGTTGTGTGGATATTTAGAAAGCGCGTTGTTGGTCAGCCATTTTCAAAGTTGCGACGAGTCACTCGCTGTAGATGAGCAATTGAGCCAGTGTAGTACAACCGCTAGCCTGGGGTCTTTAACGTCGGCGTCAGGCTCGGGCCAAATTGCTAGGTGGGTTGGCGCAATCTGAGTGCGACGACCATAAGTAAAGGTGGAGGAGGCGGTTCAAGGGCTTTGATCATCCTAGGTGACGTTGGCTGAACATGGGAGTGTTCTCGTACTCTTCGCAAACCCTCAAATTAATATAAGTCAGATGGTCGTAGTGACAAAGCATTAAAGTAAAGCAGCTGATAACAAGCAATTTGTTAAAACAATTGCTGTAGGCTTCATGCAGTCGAAGCGTTTTAACCGAAATTAATTATAAAATACATTGAGTTCTTTCCCCATTTGATTCATTCCAAGGAGATATATAGGGTGACCCAAGTCACCAGGCTCGATCTAAAATGGACCGTAAAAATCGAAGCCTGCAAGTAGCAATCTAAACTTTTCGTCAAAAGTGTATTTCACAGGTCGTTTTTTTCTTGTAAAATTACAAAGCGTAGCTTTCTTTCTGTAAAAAATAGGGCCAAGAAACTTGCCAGGGTCTACGGCGGGCGGCGACGCAGACGACCAGGTCCGGTAGCGGGGTGTGTTTGGCGCGCGTATTGATAGATGGCGTCGGGAGCAGCGCCCGAATAGAGTAACTCCAGAATGGCACCATTGCGGTACTCTGCTCCGCAAGCGGAGCATATACAGTTACTCTGCGTCTGAAGGTGTAGCCGACCAGCGAAAGAAAGCAGACGACACGCAGACGAAATCCGTTGGTAGCAAAAGCGCCGTCGCTACGCAGACGCGTTTTTTTTTTTTAATTTTGCTTTTATTGTTTGCATTTATTTTTTAACCAAAGGTACATTTCAAGAAAATTATGTTCATTTTTAATAAACCACGGTGGTCGCGAGCCGTCGCAACAAGCAGGTAGCGCCATCTATCGATACGAACGCCAAACACATCCCGCTACTGGACTTGGTCGTCTGCGTCGCCGCCCGCCGTAGACCCTGGCAAGTTTCTTGGCCCTATTTTTTACAGAAAGAGAGCTACGCTTTGTAATTTTACAAGAAAAAAACCGACCTGTGAAATACACCTTTGACGAAACGTTTAGATTTCTACGTGCAGGCGTTGATCTTTACGGTCCATTTTAGATCGAACCTGGTGACTTGGGTCACCCTATACGTCGGCAGATTTTTTTTTCTTAAGCTGCTTTACTATGCTTTGTTTTACCCCAAGTTCATATGTAGCTGGTGCCACGAGCTGATGAGACCAATCAGACAGCATCAAGAGCACACCGTCATGGTGTCCGTCATGTTTATGTACGTGTTCTATCATCGCTCAACTAATAATCAACAGAAAAGACCCAGTGACTTGCGCTTTGGACGCTGTTTGATTGCTCTTATTACCTCGTAGCGTCGGCTACGTCTGGCTTAAGCTGAAACAAAGTATAACTGTATTTTCAGAATACTTGGGCCTTGCTCTTTCGGGCATGCTATCCAAAATACCTAATTTCGAAATAGCTAATGAGAAAACTGCAAACGAACGCGATCTCAAGACCAAGTTTCAAACGTTTCCGTGCTTTCCAGTGGGGTATCGTCAGATGCTGTAAATCAGTCGTGTTACAGATTTGCATCGAGTGAGCTTTCACCGCATTAATTTCCCACCCAGAAATTTCTTGTGATCTTTTGTAATGAAATTCATTACCTTCTGCGCCCGCATCTGTAATTACTTTTTGTGTTGCCAGTAGAGACCTCCAGTTTAAAAATACGGTGAGGACCAGGTTCGTTAATTCAATAACTTGGCGAGAAAAAATATCTTTTGACCTATTTAGGGGCTATAGTTTAGCTGTGTTTGATTGACTTGTTTAACCAATTTTGAGGCAAATTAGCGACCATTAAAATTTTGCCGAAGCTCCCGTTTAAGGAATACCATTAGCCAAGCATGTTTTTAGTAGAACTGTTTGAATCGAAGCCAGGGTTGTAAACCACGTAGCTACAAGTGACTGCAAGTCACTACCTTGGTACTTTCTGGAAGCTCTGCTCATAAAACGGTGCAAACGGAAACAAAAACCCAGAAACGCCCCCAGCAACCCGCCTTTTTTTGGAGGGCAGCTTCCAACTCCTTTTGGTGGGCTAGCTCGTCTCATCCCAGGATGCTTTATGCACGGACACTTCGTGTCGAGCATTTCATACCAGCATGATTATCATAATTAGTCTCGTATCTGCTTCAAGTGAAAAAAAAAATTGTGCTGCACTTCATTTCATCATAAGACAAAGCGTAGTCACAAGCTAGAAAACAGTAAAACGGAAACGCACAGAATAAAAGCGCAAGGTCTCAGCGCATTCACAACACTCGATTGTTCGAGTCAGTTGAGCCGGTTGGTAACGTGTAGCACGAAAGAACGACGAACACCGTTCCCTTGCATGCACTTTGGGTGCTACTTAATTTGCTTATGCGACGTGTAACGTTGGCTGTGCCTGAATTATGTTGAAACGAGGTGTAGAAAATGTCTGGAAGGCTATTTTTAGTTTTTAGCGGAGCCGAGGTTACGTGAATCCCGGTCTCATATACGCACCTGTTTAAAGAATACGAATTAAAAAAAAAAAAAAAAAAAAAAAAAAACGTGCCCAATTGTTGAAAACATTTCAGTTTTACCTTACGATGTACAGCGATGAACGCTACGAACTACACGAGCCAATCCGTAGCTCGTAGCTTGTCTCGTGCCTTAGTGCTCCGCGCGTCGCTCCGCCCAACCGGAAGGGCACTTGACGCCCTCCGAGCTATGAATTCGTTCTGGCTCGTAGCGTCATTTGCGCTCCATCGTATACGGTGAAACTAAGTATAGGCGGTGCTAGCCGCCGTCCGATGCAAAGGTTCTGCCCTAATAACTCTTCTATTTACAGCAGTCTATATTTACTGCCCATTTATTTAGCTTGATTTCTGTGAATAATTTATCCGACTAAAAATAAACACACTATTATTATACGAGTGCACTTTTTAATTGTTAGGAAAGCACTCAATCTTGATTCGTCCTGACGATGCTGCTGGTGTATTCAGCTGTTGCATCAAAATAAAACACAATCATTCATACCCCGAGAAGTGCAACGTAATCATCACAATGAAAGGATAAAATTACGACATGTGGGGAATACGACAGAAAAATGAACACTTTCTGAACAAATTGCCAAAATATGTTTTAAGTACAAAAGTTTCACATGTTTGTCCCAATTGCATAGCGAATTTCAAATTCCCGCATCCCGAACCGATATATACTGTCATTGACATCTAAAGCATGACTAAGGCCTAAAAGGACAGTGTTTGCGACCTATAGATCGCAGCCCAGCCAACGGCAGCAACGTGGTATTTAGAACAGTGGAACACAAAAAAAAAAAATCATAAAATGAAGGTGAAAACTAACATATTAACGTTTAAGTCAATGAAATCCGTAGGACCCGAAACCTGCTGAATAATATGAGAGTAGCACTGCTTCAGGTACAACTACTTCACGTCGGAAATTTTCAGGTACGACGTAATCTCAAGTAAACAATACTCGTCCAGGCTGTCAATTTCCATGGAATGTTCACTGCCTGGGAAATGCAGGCAGACCAGCGCCCCCTTGAGAACTTCTGTGATGATGAAGTAGTTCTTAAAGGGAAACTCGGCTCAATTCCGAAAAATTTAGGTTTACATGTGATTCCATTTCACAAAGCACTACTAAACCAGCTCTACGTCTTCGGATTCGCGAAATGTGGAATATTATTTGTGTAATCTTAATTTAAACATCAGCCGATACCGAAACCGAAACTTCGGTTGCGTCAGGCAACATTGGTCTCGTATCGTCAGAGTCATGGCCACGTCACGTCGAACCACGTGGTCTTGTGACGTCCGTGGGGGCGAGGGACAGGACACGCGACGCGGGCAGGTCGCTTCGCATGACGTGGACGGTGATGGCCCGGGGGCGAGGGGGAAGGGGAGAAGACGAAAGAGGAGAGGGGGAGCGGAGAAACAGACAGATAAGCGCGCAGGGCAGCGCAAACTAGCGCATCCGCGTTACGGTGATCACGTGGACGCCGTTGAGCCAACACCGGGAGGAGAGACTCATGACGTCATCGTTCAATTTCGTTCTGAGAAGTAAAAACAAACAAAACGTGAGAGTGACGTAGTCATGCCTCTGACGTAGTCAACGTTGGCCGCTCCAACTGCGTCGCATTGACGGCGCTGACGATTGCGCCTCGCGTCGTACGGTACAGTTGGCAGATTTCGGAGACTTGGCTCATTTGAAAGTTTGCTGGCCAGTTTATTAAATATATAGACGGAATTAGGTCGTAATATTTGACATGGGGTCTTCCTATATGATACTGAAGAGGGCTGCGTAGTTTTCTAAATATCAAAAATGAAGCGGAGTTGTCCTTTCAGTATGCACTGGTTCGCCTCACGCGGGAGTGTCTCAGCCCGCTGGCGGTCTCTAGCTGATTCCGCCAGCTTCTGAACGAAGAACTCACTGTGCCTGAAGGCCTCAAAGGTTTCAACTGACTTTTTGCTGAACACTTCAGCGAGGACGAACTCCACAGATCGTGCCATACGCGAGCAATTTCTCCGCAGGCACTCTCTGACATGAAGACCGGCGACGTTCGACGTCGGGTAGGTGATGGAAAACTGCTGCAAAGTCTGATTCATTGACAGGGCACCGGCAAGGATAGGAAGACCGGCTTCCACGGTCGGAGCGTCGTGCAGTACGAGGTGGTTCAGTGTTTCATTGCTCACCAGCATTCTGGCCATCTCTGTACAATGCCCCTCCTTCAGCATTGTGCAGTCCAAGCTGAACTTCCAGAGGCTCTTGCTGTGGGACAATCCGCTCATCAAGGAGATGAAGCCAGCCATGTTCACGGGATGCTTCAACGTTACCGAACGAATGGTGGTCGTCTCTTGCAGAAGGCTCCCAAGGGCCCGTTTTTCGCCACCGAACAAGAAGTCTATTTCAAGCGATTCTACCGACTCGTTCTCCTTGAGAGCTCTCAAAAGTGGAGATATGGCGTCGTCACCTCCATGAACGACGGAAAGATGGTGCAGGTTTTTTCCTAGTTTGATCATCCGCGACAGTTTCCGGGTATGGGCTGAGTTATCGACAAAAAGTTCGAGGCCGTCTATGGCTTGACTGCGCATTATGGAATTCACGTAGTCGCCAAAAGCTGTCCGTGTCATCATAAAAAAAAAAAAAAAAAACATTGACGGGCAGTTTAGTCTGGTGAGCGTGTTGTTGATCCCAAGAAGGGAAGTTAGTTCCCTCATAGCTCTTCCGCGATACACATTATGGCGCACGGACAGAACATGCAAGGTCCTGTTGACTTTCAGCGAGTCGATGAGCTTAAGTAGAGAATAGTCAGTCATTTTGGTGTTTCTTAGATTGAGCTCTTGGAGCGTCACGTTCACTCTCAGCATATCGGCAACGTACACCACGGCCTGGTCCCCAAAAAGGTTCCTCTCAAGCTCAAGAACACGCAACGAAGTATTTTTCTTGAGTGCTCTAGACAGGTCACGCACGCCGTAGTCACAGATTTCGTTGGAGATCAGGTTGAGCCTCTTAAGAGTTTTGTTGGTCTTCAATGGCCCGGCAATGGCCGTCCCACCTTCGTCATCGATCTTGGTGTTGCGCAGACTTAATTCCACTAACGATGTGTTGCTTTAGAGCAGGTAGGTTAGACCACGCGGTCCTTTTATGACCATATACCGTTTTTGTCCAGTGTCAGGGAAGTTATTGTCGTCGAATACCTGACGGCTTCCAGAATGCGGACTATCTTGTGAACAACAAGCCTCGTGTCATGAAGGGTAAGCTCAGAAAGCCTGGTAGAGCAATCAATGACCTTGCGCAACGCTTTAAGCAAGGTACGAGATAGGTAGGTGGTGCGAAATCGAAGCACGCGTGGGCCGCCCATGAGCACAGCCATGATTAGTTTAGATGCTTTGTTCCTTAACTCTCAATGCAACGGGCGTTGGTGTGTCAGCGGGACCTGCGTAATCCCTTCGTTCAAAACGACGTTGTCAAAAACGTTACCAGCGTTATACATCAGGTGGCTCATGTGTCTGATTTCAACGGGGTGCACACAGCGGCGGTCGTTCAGCAGCGTCGCAAAGCGCCGACGGTGCTCTTGTCCTTGATGCCTGGTGGGTATAGCACGGAGGTCTGGAGCGTCAGCCGAACCGGGGAGTCCTCCAGCAGCTCCAGGCTGACGGCGTGGAGAACACGGTTTCAAACGGCGGTGCTGTCGAGGACCAAACAGCGTCGCACCTCCGTCATGGACACAGCATTCCGTGGGGTCGAGCAGGGTCTGGTCACGTGCAGGCCGTGCTGTCGAAAGAAGTGCTCGACTTGGCATGCTGTAGTTAGTAGACCCTCGTAGTTCGTCGGCGGTTGCATTTTGAGAGACGCTGCCATTGCAGCCTGTTCAGTGCTTCAACAAGCGCGCGAGTGATCCGCTGACGTCCACCTATGTCATTACAGTATGATGAGAGACACAGCGCAAGCGCGCGCCTCGTAGAAACCACGCAAGCGCCACGATTAAAACTAAGGGAAAAAAAAAGACATTCCCTGGAAAGGAGATATGCATATCGCATTATGGCTCGGTTTATTTTTTAGGTGGACTAAAGAGGGTGTACGCGTGCGCAAACACGGTAGAAAAGCGTGGTGTCATGAATAGTTCCCAACACTCGAGTGGTTTAGCCGAGTTCGTGTTGGGCGGTGGTGGTGGTGCTTGGCTATCTCAGTTGCTTACGCATCAAATCCGCGAATGATAACTGAGCGCTTTCATTTTATAAACACTCGGTTAACCCCTAGCATACTCCTCTATACTGCGAAGCCTGGAAGACGGGCAATATAGGTCACCGTCATGATGGTGGACTAGAAGGGGAAGTCTGACGATGGCCAACAACCCCCATATTTCGCTACACACGCACAGAAGAAAGCGCAGGATCACGGCAGCCAGTGAGGGCAAACGCACGAAGACAATGAGCGCCATAGAGATGCACGTTTGGTTCTGCTTGATTGGCTCCGTCGGATAGTCGGCTGTGCTCGGGTTTAAGGCCCGTTTACACACTTGCAGCCGAGTAGCACCGACTGAGACAAGACCGGGTTTTGAGCATCTTGCAACGGCCGATGACCAGCTCCGCAGCAGCGCATCCGGTCATAAGCCATCGCAAGAAGCTTAAAAACCGATCTTGTCTCACTCGGTCCTGCTCGGTTGCAAATGTGTGAACGGGCACTCAATGTGCGACGGGGATATTATCTCGATGCCATCTATAGGAGGTGCGACCATTAATTTGCTTCGCCCAACGGGTCAGAGTGGTTCCGCAATTCAGCCTACGGAGCAGAATATCACACGTGTTCTCGCAGCGCAGCGCCACAACTGCAATTTGCGGAGGCGAATTCTTCTTTCACTGTCGACTGCACACTGTGGACCCTCAGTATAGGCCAAGGCGTGTCAGCCTGGCCATCCCTGGTATAGACCAACGCGCTGTTTACAAACAAGCCCCCACGAGGTGTGGGCAAACGCCCGTGCGCAGGAACCAGATTAGCGTGAACCGTCTACGCATGCCTCCTGCCCAGAGTTGGCGGAGGATGTGACAACTGTCGACTTACACAGATGTTACCTCTGGGTGTCCACTTTAGCCACCCCCCGATGAGGCCCCGCCTTGACCGCCCCAAAGGAGATCACACAACGAAATGTACGAAGGATCTACATTCTCACAGTTGAACGATCTGGAGGTAGTGCTTCCTTTAGCGTTCCGTCACCGATCATCAGCGAGCTCGCTGCCCGTGCTCTGCCCCGCGCCGTCCTCTTCTTCTCACTTGGCCCCCGCGGGCCCATGTCCGGCCTCCTCGTGGCCACGACCCCCCCCCCCTCTCTCCCTCCTTCAAACGTGGGACTGCGGGAGGGTGCTTGAAGACGGGGATTCTTTTGGGCCGTCACAGAGGAAGTCGCCGGGCTCGGACACGGGCGCCTCCTCGACGGCCACTGGGGCAGCGACGGACGTGGCAGGCTGTAGGCGGACGTCGACGGGGCTTTTGCGGCGACGGCTGGGGGCCTTGGTTGGCGGTGGTGGCGGCGGCGTGGCCCCCAGGAGAATGAATGAGGCCCCGGGTCTCGGGTGCGAGCAGGTCGGACTTGTCTCGTCGGAGCAGCCGAACTGCCGCCTCCACGTTGGTCGGGGGAGACAGCGTCTTCAGCCGCTCCTAGGTGCACTCCTCCGGCCTTGTGTGTCTCCGGGTTTCGAGGGGGATTCCGCACAGCCAGCCGCTGTTCTCTGACCCGGGGGGCGGGCCACAGCTGGTAGCGTATGCCCTCGGAAGGGCGGCAGGATTGTGTCGCCGGGCTGCCCTTCCTCTGTCCTCGGTTGCTGTTTCCCTCGTTGAGAAATGAACTGGACTGCAGGCCTACTGATCCTCGGACGCCGTCCTCGTGGCCACCACGTGGCAGTGGGGCCTGCTCCAAGCTGGTCTCCCCGCTGTGGACGAGGTTAACCCGTTCCGCGGAAGGTTTGCAACGGCTGGGGCAGGGACCTGCCCCTGCCGGGCCCGATAGAGGGCTCTGTCGATACCGACCGGCTCCATTACCGTTCCTCCTCCGGGGTGGCCGCCTCCAGGGTTGGGTGCCCGGCGAGTAAGGACCACCGGAATCCAGGATGGCCACCTTGGCTGACTGGGGACGCCGTGGCGTCCACGCTCTGCCCCTGTAGGGCCGTCCATGAGCGGCGCCATTTCGAGCTCCTCCCCAGCGGTCTTTCCCGGCGGGCATTCTATGTGATAGAACACTGTTAAAGGCACGCACAAGCATTGCATTTTGCGTCACCGTCTCTTGCGAAGGCCTGAGCCGCTGTCAACATTCTCACAAACCGGCTGACCTCCGCGCCTAGTGCGCGCTCGGGGCTGCGCTCAAGAGATCGCTAGAGCGGGACGCTCCCCATCTCCTGGTCACGAGGGAAATAGCCCTTCAAATCGGTGACGTAAACGCGTTAAGACTGCTCGTTTATACTGAACCGAGTGAGTCCGTAGGTAAGGCGTGACACTTGCGTCGTTACCTCGTGGGGCCCTTCCCACTTCGGAGCCAGCGTGACATCGAAACCGCAAGCCGCGCTGCTCAGTGGACGGGTTCTCCGTAAGACCCCGTCCCCGAAATTAAATTCCAGGTGACGATGACTCTTTCCGCCACGCGCTGCGCGCTCGATCCTCGCGGAATCGACTTCTTGCGGCTGGGCCAATGATATTGCGGACGACCACTTCCCACGAGTAGTGACTCACCAACGGCTGCATAAAACCCGGAGGCTTTCCGCCTCTCGGTTTTGCTTTCTGTCAAGCCAGGCATCTACGAGTGTGCCGGAAAACGTCCACCCTTATCTCCCGCCAGGTTGCGGCGCTGCCACTGCCATGACTAGCCGGAGCGGAGTCGTAGAAGCATCCGTAAACCTCTTCCGTAGCCTCCTGGGAATCACAGCCTCCCACTGCCCTTCGTCGAGCGTTGGGATAACGCGAAGCAACAGACCGTCTTGGCCCAGCAGATACGAATCGCAGTGCCCATAAAATCGGTGGCCAGCGCTCCCGGTGCGAAGTGCAACCTCCACAATCTTTCCCTTCACCGGCTGACAAACTCGTCCGCCAGCGTTCCCGGTGTCAACCGCCATTTACGCAATCTTTCTGACACCCGCTGAAAAAAAAAAAAAAAAAATTCTGGTCCCCTGGACAAGCTCTTCCTTGCTCATCACTTCACTCCAACTCACGATGCCCTGCTCTCTCGTGCAGCGTCCTAAAACTTCCGGTACCCGATCTCGGAATATACGCGATCTGTCCTGTCCACGCGCAGCCGGGCTCCAACGTGTCCTCGGCTGGTGGCGGGTGGATATGTACGCATCCAGGTCCTATAGGAAATCGTGGACCGATTTTTCATCAAGGTCTCCGGAATATATTGACGTCGGGACGTTCAACCGCGGTCGGGGCACAGACGTAGGCCCAGCATACCCAACACTCGCGAAAGCGTCTCGAACATAGCCGTCATGGCGCGCATGAGCTCGCCAACGTGTCACATGTCCGCCGCCGGAGTCCCAGGCTCCGACAGCGTTCTGGAGCCCATGACTCCGCTCACCGGAATACGTCCTCCGGTGGCGTCCGACCCTGCTGAGCCTAGAGAGCATCCCTATTTGCAGCCACGCTTGACCTCGTATAGACGGGCAACTTTGGTTCTCACGATAACGAGCGCTAAGCGAGTTAGGTGCGCCATTCCCCCAACATGGTTGAGGAACGCGTCGAATGTGAGCACCAAGGGACGACCGAAAGTGAGGACCAGCGGATCGGGCCCCACGTCCGATCGCCAGATAATACGGGTGCCCACTTTAGTCACCACCTGATCAGGCCACGCCTCGACCGCCCCAAAGGAGATCACACACTACACAAGGTACGAAGGATCTACTGTCTCACAGCTGGACGATCTGGAGGCAGCGCCTTGTCCTTTACAGTTCCTTCGCCGACTATCCGCGAGCTCGCTGCCCGAGCTCTGCCCCGTGCAGTACTCTTCTTCTCACTTATGTCCGGCCCCCTCGTGGCTACGATCCCCACATACTCCACTTTGTAGGCTGAATCGCGGGACTGCTGCTCTCTCCCGCGCGATTGTCACACCTCTTCTTTTATTCCTACGGGGTGTTGTTTGAGCCATAACAATAGGAGAAATGCCTGTGCTTTCGGCGCCACAGCGATAGACAGCCAGGTAGCGGTAAAAGAGGGAGGAACGTAGAGAGGAACAGTGGCAGGTGATTTGGGACTATTTTCAAAGCAGCGCCACTCAGTAATCCTTGTGACCGTGCGAAGAACCACCTCTCTTTTTTATATTAGAGCGCAGCTCTTAGGCGCCCGTTTCCGGCTTGAGCGGCGTCGGCGTCGTTGTCGCCGTCGCCGTCGCCGTCGGCGTAACCGCGCGGTGCATGATGGGTAGATTTCCCCGCTAAATTTAGCGGAAAATTTTCCCAGCTAAATTTAGCGGAAAAATTTTCCCGCTAAATCTAGCGAAAAATTTCCCCCGCTAAATTTAGCGGAAAATTTTCCCCGCTAAATTTAGCGATTTAGCGGAAAAATTTTCCCCACTAGATTTAGCGGAAATTTTTCCCCGCTAAATTTAGCGGAACATTTTTCCCGCTAAATCTAGCGGAAAATGTTCCCCGCTAAAGGTCGTGGTTACGTGACCCCCAGGCCACGTGACACCCCCCCCCCCCCCCATGCCTTCTCCTCCTCCTCAAGAGCTGCGCTCTAATTCGGCGTTACAGGGAGTTGTAAACGGCTTTCATTTTTTTTGAGGACGAAGCAAAAGAGAAGAAAAACCCGGCTTCCTTCAGAGTCAATGTACCGCAGTTGCTCTCTACGGGGTCCTCTTCTTCCAGCGAAAGCAGGGTATATAGGAGGATGCGTCGTGGGGCAGGGAAAGGAAAATATGTCGTGAGTAAAACAGCTAAATAACATTTTTTTTTTTTGCAAATAAAACAAACAGGATAATACGAGTTTTGGAAAGTGCCCGCAGATCTCTTAGGGCGCCACAGCCTTTAAACTTTTCTTCTGTCATATTCTGTCGTTCCCTCACTTCCACTCTTGGCGATCGGATCTGGTATAGGTGGCTATGTTTGAGCCGAACTTAGCTCCGCCAAAAGAAAAAGGAGGAGTAGTTTCAGACAGGGATGGATAGGTATGAATACGACCTCGTCAGCGTCTGCGTTTTTTTAATAGTGCGACGGCTTGCACCACGTAGCCACTGATGTTTTTTTAATTCAAACAGTTAACCTAGCTCTATAACACGGTGGTTACAAACCCTTTCGGTTTTTCTTTTTTTTTTTCCCCCGAGAGCCGCGTTTTAATGATTCTTCTTTAGGCGTGTCCAGGATCAAACCGATTGTTTCACGAGCGAAACCACACCTTCCCATTAACTCGTCGTAGTCTCCTTGCGGCACAGCCTACGCTACTTCAACTAACATAATATCTGAATACTAAGTCCGAGTGTCGAAAGTGCCTACTCGCAACCGGACGTGCACGCGCCTTCCGCCCTACGGATCCGCAGATAAGGAGTGAGAAAATATTTACACTCCATCGATTTTTGCCACCAGTCGAATAACCTCTGCTTGTTTGTCTCCATCTTTCTCATGTATAGTTTTTTTAGAAATTTGCGAATAGTGAAATTTCACCTCGAATCTGTCTCCGAATCGGATATAGCCTGCATGCCCGAAATCCCTATTTTTTGTATGCTGCTAACTCTATTCATAACTTGCGTTTTCTTATCTACGTCTCTATTACAGTGATGAAATTAGCGAAAAAGAAAAAAAAGTGCAAGTATTTGATAACTTCATCATCACATGGCCGGAATTGTTAAAAACTGTTGTAAAAGAATAATACTTCTTTTTTGACAATCGATCGACCAACGCTTCTTTTGGTGTTCTTTTTATTAACCACTCAGAATTTAGCAGGGTTTACTCTTACAAGTTTTTATTCATATAAATCGAATCTGTGGAAAGTTATACTCTGTTTTACGTGAGCGTGTGACTTCAAAGGCGTCGTACTCTACTCATGAAACGGACTATAGTCGCAGAGGAGAGTATCGTTTTTTGTTTTGTTTTTTCGTGCAGATTTCGGCAAATTTTCGCTGAAACAATAGCCGTTTTCCCTTAGTTACTGTAGTCCGCAACCACAAAAACATGCTCCGAACCTTAAAAACAAAACAAAAAAACGCCATTTTTATTAACGCAGAGATGTTTCTATCCTACAAAGACTACCATTAACATAATCCATCATGCACAAAATCTGTCACGTCTTGTCATAATAAACGATCATGATGGATAATACTAATAAAAATAAAATTTTCTCGTATTATCCGCTCTTGTAGATAGTCCTCAAAGCGCGAAATGTCAACTTTAGAACCTGACTAGACGGCGGAGGCAAGCGGTGTAACTTTCTCCGTTCTCCAGCTGTTCTATATTTGCCGCGCACAGCTTCATATGGGAACTTTGCCGGTCTCGTTGTCAACGCTCTAGTTTCGAAGCCAGTTCCGGGAGAGGACGCGTCTCGCAATTAGCGGCTCCCCAAAGCCGCCGCCGGGTTCTTGAGAGCGCCGACAGCTGGCGTCGCGCAGGAAGTTCCAGAGTAGTGTGCCTAGATGGCAGAGTATTCCCAACTGCTCGATGGAGGTCGCGTGGTTTATGGGCCAAGTTTGCAACACCGAGGAGGTGATATGAAAACGCTCAAGGCCTGCAAGCGTCTCCTCTTTTCCGTCTGCTTTTCTCCTACCCCGCCCCGCGACAACGCAACGCATGCGCATTTGCGACCAATTTGCCCAGGAGGCTATTGCCGCCATGAAATTGCAAACGCTCTCGATGATTCAGGTTGCTCCCCCTCTCAACTCTAGGCTCTCTACTGCACTCTCTACTGCAGAGTTTCGGCGGTCGAGCATCGGAGAAGGCACCAGCGGCGGCACGCGCTTGCCGCTTCCATCTCCGTTTCTCCACGCGATGGACAGCAGAGGGCGTTAAGAGCCACCGAAGCCAATCCAAAGCCGTGCGAGCGTGACGTAACCTGCGGGAGGGACACAGCGACGCGCTGGGCGCCTGGTCACGAGATGCGTCCGCAGCGCTGGATTGGCTGGGATGGCTATGACGTCCGTTGCGGTCCGTCGTAAGATGAAATGAAGTACGGGGTCAGCGTTGGGGCACCGACGCCACGAACTCGGTCTGGCGCTATGGATTCCGGGGCCTTCCTCTCCGTCTCGTACGCCCTCTCCTTCGTTCATTGTTACTGAAAAGTCAACCGAAATTTCTGGATTACAGGTTAACAGGGCGATGCAACCATTTTTGGTACTTTGCGCAAATACCGCTTAGAACGAATCCCTGGCGTTAGTGACCTATGAAACACGCGTTGGTTTCTCACCACACGCAAAAGAAGTCGCAGAGAAAAAAAAAAAAAAGGAAAACGAGCAGCGTTCATCTTCTTAACTCGCAGCCAGAACAAGCGGCCACGTGATCTGGAGCCGCTTATATGCCGCCGATGTTGATCATATAACCACGCGCTGGGGTTGGCAAGGCACGGGACACGCATCGAGTTCCAGACACTGTTAAGGCTGGTTCTCACATGCAGCGAAGCGCTGATGTAGCGCTCCTCACGTGCCGTCAGCTACTTATCGCCTGCCACGAGCAACAGTTTTGGCGGTGCGATACAAAGCTGGTGAACGCTCCGGTCATCACGCGCTTCGCGCGAGGTTAGCGCTATGCTTGTAGCGCTCCGCTGCATGTGTGAACAGGCCCTTATGGTCCGGCGATTGTCGTCATTGCAGCGATTGGACCCGGGCCACCACCCGAATGCTTGTTGAGCTAACGATTATCACGAGCCAAAATCGAGCGCTCGCGCAATGCTTGGGTCCAATCTATGAGCCGCATCCAGATATCGTCAGGGGGTGCTATGCCGACATTGCGACCCACAACCTGCGTTATCAAGTTTTGTGAAGTAGAGATTGAAAGAAAACGCTCGTTTTTGTCCTTGAAACTAGACCGCAACAAAGGAGTTTCTTGGTCAGTGGCTTTGCGTGCGAGTATACTTGAGTTCTACTAGCGCCAGTGAAAAACATTTCAAGCGAATATCGTTGCACGGCCCCTTCAAGAACCCATTAGAACTGGTTCACGCAGCACGGTTTTTTTACTGTTTCTTACGTTACGTATGAGTCAGCAAAACATTCGAGTCTCGAATGTCACGTTTCAGGCTATATCCTTGAACTGCTAGCCACGCTATAATATGAAGCACAGCCAGCGACCCCGGAAGTGTATTCTACATGGGGGGGCTAGAGGTCAAAATAAAAAAGGGGGGGGGGAGGGGTGTGAAAATAATTTAAATTGAAAAAAAAAAAACATTACAAATATTTTACTGTTTATAGGAGGTTTATTATCCCTACCTATACGGTGTGTCCATGCATCCAGACTAGGACCAGTAAGCCTCCTTAAAGTCATGAACATTCCAACCCGATATCGTTTCATGACCCCCTTAATTACTGACTTTTTTCAATTAATTTATTTACTCCCATCTTATATGGGGAGTTGAACAATAAAGCAATACATACAACGAAGTATTCTTGGTGGTTAAAGTATTTAGGGCATGAAACCGCCTCGTCCACCCTCTTATAATAACTGAACTCTCGTGTGCCAAACTAACAGACTTCTGCATACAAATAGTAAAATAAATAATTAAGAATGAATGTAATTGCAATATAGCAACCACTGTCATTTTGGGCACATTCACGGGCATCTCCCATGAAGATCAAGGAGGTATTTTCAAACTCCTCTTCTACATGCTGTCTGTTTTAATTAGTGTAAAATGTTTCAATTAGTTTTGGAAATGGTCTTGTTTCTTCTAAGTTCACAAAATTTAGAGCTTCGCAGCAATTTAGACGTATTACTCTAAGCCAGGGGTGGCCAGGCTGACCCGGCCTAAAAGCCGCAAACAAAACCATTAACTTCCAAAAACCGTCTAAAAAAAAAAGGGGCAGAAAAAAAAAAGGGGGGGGGGGGATCCAAACTTGTTTTATATCATTAAATGAAACTTGAACTACTTTAGATCTATCCAAGTCAAAAGCAGTTCAACTGTACGTACGTATGGTAGCGGTAGCACAGGACCAAACCGCAACCTGTCTCGATTTAAAACTCGTTCCTTTTCTCTTCTTGGGGAAGCGCTCATGTGGCCGGGAGGGAGGCGGGAAAGGGGAGGGGGGGGGGGGGTGTTAGGTATGCTATGAAGCCACGAGCCGCACTTTAACACGCAAAGAGCAACAGCTTGGCCACCCCTGCTCTAAGCTAAGAATAAAAAGTCATACCTCAGAGGCTCGAAAAAAAATTGCAGCGGTCATATCACTCGATGGCAGAAAAGGAGTCTCGCACTGGCAGATCGGACACGGGCTTTAGAGCAGTTGCTTGCAGTCACTGCCTCTCGAAAACTTTTGGGGGACATCTCAAGAGCCGACTCCTGAAAACGCCTGTTAGTGGTTAGAAAGGAATGCGTCGGGAGGTTCACCGATATTTCTTTTTACTTGTTTTAAACTTGCTAAAAGACCAAAAATATACAAAAAAAAATAATGTGTAGCATGTATGTTGCTCGTGTACCTTCGGCGACACTTGCTGGCCTTCCAACACACCATTGTCCGTACAACGCGTCGAGGGTGCCCCTGTACAATAGAGAACTCCGTGGCTGTCCTTCCGTCTGGTTTCAATTAAAAGAGACCTCAAAGGGACCGCCAGCGTCGACAACTTTGCTCCCTCGGACAAGGAGGGTGGGCGGCAACGATTACATATTGCCGCGCGCGCAGCTTGCCAAGTAGGAAGCGCGCGCGTGGCCCAACGGTTATAGCGCCTGCCTCCCACGCGAAAAGCCAGGGTTCGACTCCTGGCCGCGGGGACGCCTTTTTGTTGACATCTAATCTAATGTTCTGGTAAATTCGAGGACCGTGTTGCTTGTTCGAGTTTAGAAAGTTCTACACGCCAAACCGTCTACGCCGATTATTCCAGAAGCTCACGCGTGTACATAAGGGGCTTCGCGTAGCGAGCCACAGTCAGTCTCGCCCCAGCGTTCGACTCTGCTCTACGCCGACTTCGACGCCCGCGACGCTCTGTTATTATTTTCTGTACCCTTTCATTTTTTTGGCACAAGGTCGCCACATTAAACGTTTCTTTCTTCCTGTTTATTTATTGTTGTTTTGGTCACCACCCGTGACAATATAATGAAGCAATGGTGAGGGTGCAGGCTAGCTGGTGTAAATTGAGCATAGTTGTAAACCCGAGACTGGGGATACAAAGTCTCAAGGTCCGTGTCGTTCTGTGTTTGTCCCTTGTCCGTATCCCCAGTCTCGGGTTTACAACTATGCTCAGCTTACATTTTGTTGCTCTAGCACAGTTTTTTACAACGAGATCACAAACACCAGCTCGTCTAAAGAGGGTAGCTTTGTGGCATCCCTGTTTTCCCGTTGAAAAAAAAAAAAAAGTGGGGGGAGGGGGTGGGGGGGGGGGGGTATGGCACGACGTCAGAAAGCCAGGGCCCAGAGGCTCCTCTGAGTTTTGTTCTACTTTAAAGGGGCACTGACACATCAAAATCTTTTTTTTTTTTTTTTTTTTTATCCGAAACTATTGAAAACGATGCCGGGACATTACCCTCAAAATTCAAAACTTGGGAATTCAGTATTTGTGAAGTAAAAAAACAATTTCCAAATGCCGAATTTGGAGTTCCCATCGATCCGCGCCAGTGCAGTGACGTCAAATTTTGCGATCTCCTGTGAGTCGACTTTCTCTCGGAAATCCGCTCCACGCTACAAAGCAGAGCGCCGTTGCCACCGCGACCCGAAGCGCCGGCGGACCACGAAAAAACCGGTTTCTTTGTCCGGTTCCCCGACTCACCAATCATCCTCTGCTCGAGCGCCGCCAAGTTTTCTGAGGGAGGATACAAATCCAGGAAGCGACATCACACCGAACTCTGATTTTTGGTATTTCAAAAAGAGGGGCCTTCGCAATTGCGTTAAAAAACATGTTTTACGATTGCCGTTATTAAATGTTATAAACATTTCGCCTACAAAGCTACTAAATTTCATGATTTTTGACGTCACCAATCAAAAGAAGCGAGGGGGTGAGAAGCGGTAGAGAAAAACACCAAAAATAACAAAGGCACGCGCGCGCGCGGAAAAATATTTTTCGCGTGGCGTTTTTTTTTTTTTTTTTTTGCGTGTCTATGATTACAACTTGCATCGTTTTAGACCATAAAAAAATGCGACCTTTGGGGTGTCAGTGCCCCTTTAAGGTCTGAGCTATTCTAAACTAAAACCGACTTGCATTTTTGTTTTTTTTAATTTTCGGGGATTAGCACGGTGCCCCGTACCTTAATTCGGCCCTGGTGCATAGGGAGGCTATGAGCCAAGTTCACGGGGGCTCAGCATATTGCCCAGCACCGCTGGAAAATGACAGCGGGGCTCAAGCCCCGCTGTCATTATTATTATCTATTAAAGCTCTAACAAATTAGTGCTACAGAACAAGATGCCAAAGGAAAGAGAGTCTTATTTTAGCTAGACCGCTTTATCTTGCAGTGTGGTACAAAGGCAGCAGCGGCATATCCTCGGGGCGATGAGAAGTCGCCAGTCCGAACTCGTCGTTCCGTCACTCGGATAAATAACATCACACATGACACACAAACACGCAAACCACATGCCGAACGTGGAAACGAACTTGAATACTCTTGCACCTATGCGTAGTGAGAATATGAAGGCTCTTCGGACTTTCTGATGTTCCGTGCAGTGCTTAAAATCTGGGGGGTCTTAGGGGGTTCGGAACCCCCCTCCAATCTTGGCGGGGAGTCTGAGACCCCCGTTGTACCTAAGATCCCTCTGTCTTAAACCTATGCTTGGGGAGCAGAAATGACAAGTCCCGTATAAATTCCAAGAATACATAGCCGTAGAAAGGAGCTGTAGAAGTGTCGGTTTAATGTTTTCGAGGAAGTACAAATAGAGCCCCCTCCTTTTTTGGGGGCCCTCTACCTGTGCTCGAGCTTGGTGTGACCGCCCCAGACTGGTTCCATGCAGCGAAAACATTAATCCAATAGCGAACTGCATCCGATGCCAGCTCGACATGCAAAGCAGTAAGCAAGACGGACTTCATTGCATTCGTGAGCGACCACCGAAACGGGCGTCTCGATGGAGGGAAATTTCACGAAGTGAGGGAAACTTCGCCAAAAATAGGGAAATTTTAGGCGTCCAATGAAAGAGGGAGAAACATGAAACGCCCGTCACGTCTGCGCTACAGACGGTCGCCCTCTGTAAGGAGGCCCTATTCCCAAACGTCTATCGTCTCCTCAAGATCCTGGCGACTCTGCGCGTAACAACGGCGGAAGCTGAGCGCTCGTTTTCTGCACTGGAAGGTTGAAAACATACCTGAGAGCGTCCACTTCGAATGAGCGACTGCTCGGTCTAGTGCTTTTGAATGTTCACCGCGACATTGAAGTTCTAGCGGTGGACATCCTGGATATCCTTTGCCGTGAACGCAGGTGGCTGCATCTTAATATGTAGGCGCTTGGCATAAATAAAATGATCGAGAGAGCCTGGAAATTGCTTCCTGAATTAACTAGTCACAGTTACCTTTTTATTCGCTGTAATTTCTAGTCGAAAGCACGTAATTCTGATCACTACACAATGTGTGCGTGAGTGCAGCGCGACGCGTTTCCTACAGTGGAGTTGCTTTTACAATTCATTTAGTATTCCTTACACCAGTGACATTGTTTTATATTATAACCATGTGTTCGTTTTATTATGTTCGCTTTGGTTTGACTGAACTGAGTATTTTAGTGAAGATAATTTGTTATACTTGGCCTTGAAATTGTCATCCTTCACCCCGCAAATGTTTCAAATCTCCGTTCTCTATATATCTGAGATCAAGTTCCGCATCCCATCAAATAAGCATGAATGAAGAAATATTGACTATTTTATTTATTAGAGCATTTTCTACCCCAGAAACATTCCTCCCGAAAGCATATAAGTTGGAGATCGCTTTCCCTTTGCTTCGTCCCCGTGCAAGACAGACTGTGTGAGCAGGGTAGCGAGCGGGCCCAATGCGGGCACCGGGCGGGGGGGGGGGGGGGGGTAGCTTCGGCATTTCGGGGGGGGGGGGGGGGGGGTTTCGACCCCCCGAACCCCCCCTCTGCCTACGCCACTATCTGTCAAGGCTACATAGTTGCGCGAGCGCTTTCAAATGAGGCGCGAAAGACAAAGCCACGCGCTCTCGCAGCAGTGCGGGACTGCTGCACAATGGAAGCTACGTACGCTTGCCTTGACAATAGTGCACAAAGTAATTGACGCAGAGTGTGATAAGAGGACAGAGCTGTGTTAAGCAGCCTGTAGGTGCCCCGGATAGAGCACGAGCTTTCTGCCTTTGATTAGAGTTGGTCGCACGCGCAACAGGAGCCCGGCGGAGGACAACGCGCGAGTGCTGGGAGCATAGACTTGGCTCTTGGCCCGTCACCAGCTGTAGAGTTTGCCAGCTGCCAAACCCTTTCGGAAAGGACAACAGAAAGAAAATGGAAGAGGCAGCGCTCATTTTCAGTACGAGCTGAGCCGAGTTCAGGCTGAACGCTGACGCAATCCTCGTGTTCGATAAATGCTACAAAAATACATTATATATATATATAATATATATATATATTGTCACGAGGACATCACCTTCTTTCATCGTCACGATACACACCATCAAAGGCATTCATCGTCTTCGTCTTTACAATGATCATCATCAGGAGGACTGATCGCTGGCTGCTCGTGGCGCGACCGGGATATTCGAATCCAGCCTGCGCCCTGAGCAGTCTCATAATAAACCTCTCCGAAAGCTGTCACTATCTCCATCTTACAAGTGGTGGAGGTGCGCGGTATCCTCGTTGAAGACCTCAAGCTGCTCTTTTGCCCCAAAGCCTAGGTTCCCTCTGCACTGGAGCTTCGAAGCCGGACCCTCCGACACATTATGGCCACCGCTCCACCAGCTGACGGCTCCACCTCAGCGGCAGGACAGGTTAGTCCACAGACAACCTTCTGTCCCGGTTCCCTTCACCAGAGAGACCCGAAATGGTTTTCCGGAGCTGAAGACGACGACGTGGAAGATTGGCTTGACTCGTACGATAGGACCAGCCGCCATAACAAGTGGGATGACGCCACTAAGCTAACCAACGTCATCTTTTATCTGTCGGAAGTCGCCAACACGTGGTTCAAAAACCACGAGACTTGCATGACAACATGGCCGGAGTTCACCCAGAAAATCAGGGAAGTCTTCGGCAGGCCCGCGGTACGTAAGCTCACAGCCGAGCGCAAGCTGCCCACGCGGGTACAACAACCCGAGGAAACGTTTACGGCCTGCATTGAAGACGTCTTGAAACTGACTAGACGCGTTGACCCCGACATGCCCGAGAAGAAAAAGGTGCATCACATACTGAAAGGAATCGGCGAAGATGCATTCCAGCTGCTGGCAACTCAAAACGCACTAACCGTAGAAAAACTCGTCGAGGCGTGCCAGAACTTCCAAGAAATTAGGCATCAACGACTTCACGTTCCAGCTAGGGTCGTACCTACTCCCGAAATAGCGAGTCTCACCACACCTCACGAAGACACCATCGGCACTCGCGACAGCCTCCGGAACTTCATTCGCGACACTGTTCGCGAGGAGGTAGCACGCGTCTTGGGGACTGTTAAGAATGGAACCTTCGGCAACCTTTTCCGAGTTTCAACGCTGCGGAAACGAGTCCCGAAACGAGTCCCGACGTGTTCTGGACTGTCGCCCACCTGTTGATGCCTGCCCAAAACGAGTCCCAACGCGTCCGTGACGTCAACGGGACGTGTGTGTGTGTGCGTGTGGGTTCGTGCGCTCCGGAAGGGGAGAGAGGCCTGGCCTAACTGCGGAGAACCATGGCTACGACGCACTTCTGGCTACGACGTGGCGGGCTTTGCTGCAACGCACTTGGCGGTCGCACCTGGTGCCCTGGCGGAGAGTGAGGGAGAAAACGGACCCCTATATAAGGCGGGGCGTGAGGCTGCTCAGTGGTTCTCTCGGATTTGACGACTGTATCGCTACCATGTAATTAAACCGTTCGTTACGTTACCAATTCTCCCACCTCCACTGGACCCCTGGGTTCTTCACTTCGGGGAATGGTCGTCGTCACGAGCCAGGAAGCCTCCGGACGTGCGGCTTAAACCCCGCCTCGAACAACTGGTTGGCAGCGGTTGGGATCGGACCATGCGACATCGTGCTACATCTGTGGGTGAGCGTTTGGACTTTGCTTTGAGATTCGCCGGGCTTCAGATTATGGGTAATTAATTTTGAACTGCTGGGAATCCTTAGTGTTTGACTCGTGCGCTAGGGTTTTGGTACAACCTCGCGACAAGTTTTAGAACAAAGCCAAAGCTAAAGAGCAGCGATCATGGATCTAATGAGGTTACTGAGAACAGATTTATTCTGTTTATGTGAAGAATTGGGTGTGGAGGTGGAGCAAAAGATGTAGCATTCCGCAGTCAGTCAAGCTCTGGGTGCAGGACAGGGTGGGAGTCGACTCTGTCGAAAGGGCCGCTGAGCTAGCCGAAGAGTACGCAACGCGTAGAAAGCTGAGCGGAGAGGAAAGCGAATCCGGCCGAAGCGATCAGCGCAAGACCTTCCGACAGGGAAATGACTCGCGAGAAAACGGGCCCGAGAAGCCCGAAGCAGGACAAAAGGTCCCAGAAAAGAGCGCAGAACACTCGAACGGAGACGAGGCGCGGAAAAGCCCAACAGGGCAGTTCGAGGCAAGGAAGCCGTTCCTGTGCTTCAACTGTCAGGAGCCGGGACACACAGCGGCCAGATGTAAGAAACCGCGGGTGGTGTTCTCGTACGTGAACGGTAGTGACAAGGACCTGAAGCTTCTTCGTCCCTATCTTCACGAGCTGCAGGTAAACGGAAAGCCGTGCAGGGTGCTTCGGGACAGTGCAGCGACGATGGACGTTGTTCATCCGTCGTATGTAACGACCTCCGATTTTACTGGAAAGGTAGTTTGGATCAAGCAGCTGCTCGAAAAGCACAGTGTCTGTCTGCCTATGGCGACAGTAAGGATAACTGGCCCGTTCGGAGAGCTAGTGACAGAGGCGGCTGTCTCGCAAACAGTCCCGTTGGAGTATCCTTATTTGTTTTCTAACCGGTCAGATTTCCTGCTGCGCGAAAGGGGTCAACAACTGGGAGAAGGGCTAGGTCAGTCGTGTACGAGGTACAAATCGCGTCAGGTCGCCCCTTTGTTGACGAGTGATCCAGAGCCAGAGGCAGCTGACGGGGAGCAAGCACTCCCAGAGTTGGAGGCAGAAAACCGGGATGAGAGGGACCAGGTTGTAGAACAGCCTGACCTCGCAGCGCTAGAAAGCGTACGCCGTCCCAACGAGCCCGCGAAAAAGGCGGAGGAAGACGGGATCATTAAAGGATCTCTCGTAGCTCCGACGTCACGTAATTTGGATCGTCTGTTGCGAGTAGACAGAGTGTCTTTGACAGCCGAGCAGAAGAGCGACCCTAGTGTGTCAGGGTTTCGCTGTACAGCTCAGGAGATTGCTAGGACCAATATGACGGGGAATGAAAGAGGCGGATTGTTTTATCGGCGCTATAAGGACCGCATTTTCACGTCTAGAAATCACGTGAAAATCGATCACTATGACTTCAGCGTAAGAAAAAGGAAAGGCGAATTTAACGGCAATGCCGATGGGTTGAGCAGATTTTTCTGACATCACGAAAAATAGTAGGGATGATCTCAGAGGTCTTCGTCATCCACGGGAATGAGGATCTAAGTGGGGGCACTTCGTTGAAACCCCAAAAGGACCTCACAAATTGCGAAGAGTTTTTGTCTTTGGTATTTTGTTCATAGTGACCTCGTTGGAAAAATGAGTTTTTTTTTGGCGACAGGGGGTCTCGATACCCGGAATTGTACCAAATTTTGGTAATCCGTAATCCAGTCTGGCGGGTCTTTGGCGAATTCCGAGCGTTTGACTGCGGTGTGGCGTGGTGCTGTGGGGGACGTTTCCGCTGATGCCTCCGTTGTGAGAGGTTTGGGAGTTTGTTTGGTGCTTGCAGCGTCTTCTCAAGGCCTACTCCAAGCCCACCTCTTCAGGCCAGCAATTGTACCACCGGCCATTCGAGGTTTCCTTGGCCCCGGAGGGGCTGTTAAGAATGGAACCTTCGGCAACCTTTTCCGAGTTTCAACGCTGCGGAAACGAGTCCCGAAGCGAGTCCCGACGTGTTCTGGACTGTCGCCCACCTGTCGATGCCTGCCAAAAACGAGTCTCAACGCGTCCGTGACGTCAAAGGGACGCGTGTGTGTGTGCGTGTGGGTTCGTGCGCTCCGGAAGGGGAGAGAGGCCTGGCCTAACTGCGGAGAACCATGGTTACGACGCACTTCTGGCTACGACGCGGCGGGCTTTGCTGCAACGCACTTGGCGGTCGCACCTGCTGCCCTGGAGGAGAGTGAGGGAGAAAACGGTACCCCTATATAAGGCGGGGCGTGAGGCTGCTCAGTGGTTCTCTCGGATTTGACGACTGTATCGCTACCATGTAATTAAACCGTTCGTTACGTTACCAATTCTCCCACCTCCACTGGACCCCTGGGTTCTTCACTTCGGGGAATGGACGTCGTCACGAGCCAGGAAGCCTCCGGACGTGCGGCTTAAAGCCCGCCTCGAACAGGACCTTGAACGTCACACCACCATCCCAGATAGCGCAAGCCCCACTACTTACGGCAAGCATTCGGACTATTATCCAGGACGAGGTCGCAGCTGCGGTTGGATGCGTTCCTTCCCTAAACGCACCACCTTTAAGACCAACGTATGCCGAGATATTGAGTAGACCAGCTGTGCAGTGTGCACACACCTCTGCCATATGCAGCTCCAACAGCGTTTCCTCAGGCCCCAAAAATCAGTGCAATGGAGGGCTCCTGACGGACGTCCCATCTGCTTCAGTTGTGGCATGGTAGGCCACATTGCAAGATATTGCCGACGCCGTCCCATCACCTACGATGCCCCGTATCGTCCATTTTCGACCCCCCAGCATGAGTCCACCTATAGGCCGCCCTCGCCCCGTGACGACTACCGTGACAGACCTCGTACATCAGAGCGGTACCACTCACCATCGCCACGCCGCAGGTCTTCCTCACCAATGCTCCCCCGCAATGTCAGCCCCACCCCTAGGGTAAACTGATACCTGCGGTTCCGGAGGCAAGAACTGCAGCACCTTCACAATCTCAAAGCCCTCATTTTCCGAACAACATGGTCGAAGTGTCCATTGAAGATTTACGTATTCAAGCTCTTGTAGATACCGGTGCTGCCGTTTCCGTCATGAGGTATGATCTTTGCAGAAGACTCAAGAAAGTAACCACCCTGTGTACCGGTCTTGTCCTTCAGACAGCTGGTAAGCAAAATTTGATGCCTATTTCAAGGTGTACAACTCGCCTTTCTTTGAGCGGAGTTTTCCATGTTGTTGAATTTTTCGTTCTCGCCTCATGTTCACACGAGATAATTTTGGGTTGGGATTTTTTGTCTAAGGCTTCAGCAATTATCGATTGTTTCCACTCCACAATAGAATTATCCGAAGTTCTCCCACCTGCATTTCCCGAGCCCAGTAACAGTTATAAGGTCTTTGTTGCAGAAGACACCGTAATTCCTCCTTATTCCTCCATGAGTCTAGTAGTTTCTTCGTCGGACCCGATTCAAAGTGATGTTTTAATTTCGCCTTCAAAACCGACGTTTGCCAAGACAGGACTTCTCACCCCATACAGTTTAGCTACACTCGTAAATAAGGAAGCGTTGATCATGGTCACTAATTCGTCTTCTTCTAATTGTCTTTACCGTCAGGCCTTCTCTTAGGAACGGCAATAATATCTGATACACTTCAAGTAGTCGCTCTTGCCCAGCAAACCGACAACACTAGTATTACAACCACGACTTCTCCTAGTTCGCCTCATCTACTTGAAACTATCGATCCTAACCTTCACAAAGACCAAAGAGAAAAGCTCTACGCCATTCTTCACAAATACAGCAAATGTTTCGATGTTGGTCAATTAGCCCCCGGCCAGGCGATTTCCACTGAACACCGAATCGACGTCGGGGAGCAGCAACCACTAAGGCAGCGGCCGTACCGAGTTTCCTTAGCCGAACGTAATATGATCGACGATCAAGTAAGTGAGATGCTCCGGAAAGGAGTCGTGCGTCCGTCAAGCAGTCCCTGGGCATCTCCTGTCGTTTTGGTAAAGAAAAAAGACGGGACTATTCGATTTTGCGTGGATTACCGCCGTTTAAACCGAATAACCAAAAAAGATGTATACCCGATGCCACGAATCGATGACGCGCTAGATTGCCTCCAGGAAGCCGAATATTTTTCAACGATGGACCTACACTCAGGCTACTGGCAGGTGCCTATGGCTGAAGATGACAAACAAGAGACAGCATTCTCTACACCCGATGGTCTATTTGAGTTTAACGTAATGCCCTTTGGCTTATGTAATGCGCCGGCTACATTTGAAAGGTTGATGGACAACGTACTTCGTGGTCTCAAATGGAAGATTTGCCTCTGTTACTTAGACGATGTTGTTATTTTTTCACGAACTTTCGAAGAGCATCTATCTCGCATTAACACCGTTTTGAATTGCGTAGCTAACGCAGGACTACAGTTAAACACACGAAAATGCCATTTCGGTTGTACTCAAATTCTAATCCTCGGTCATGTCGTTTCGCCCGAAGGAATCCGACCAGATCCAGATAGCATTCGAGCCGTTTCTGATTTCCCACCACCCCAAAATGAAAAAAATGTTCGGAGTTTCTTAGGCCTCTGCTTCTATTTCAGACGCTTTGTGTGCGGATTTGCAAGCATCGCAGCACCTCTTCACGATCTACTTAAAAAAGAACACAACGTTTGCCTGGAGCACGGATTGTGAACACTCATTCCAGCGACTAAAACAACTTTTAACGTCGGACCCAATCCTGCGACATTTTGATAATACCGCACCGACAGAGCTTCACACTGACGCTAGTGGTTTCGGGTTGGGCGCAGTTCTTACTCAAATAAAACAACGCTATGACACCTACGTCGTCGCCTACGCCAGCAGAACGCTAACCAAACCAGAAAGAAATTACTCTACGACAGAAAAAGAGGGACTCGCCATCGTGTGGGCTATCGCGAAATTTCGTCCGTATTTATACGGACGTCATTTCGACGTAGTGACTGATCATCACGCCCTATGCTGGCTATCGTCCTTAAAGGAGCTGTGCAACGATATTTAGTTGGAATGTTTTTCACTTTACACGAGCTTACTGGCACTAGTGGGACTCAAGGATACTCGCACGCAACGCCACTGGCCAAGAAACTCTTTTGTTGCGGTGTAATTTCAAGGACTAAAAAGATAATTTTCATTCAATCTCTCCTTTGCAAACTTTGATGACGTAACGTGGGGATCGCAGTACACCCATATGACGATATTTGAATGCTGTTCATAGATTGGACCCGAGCATTGCGTGGGCACTCGATTTGGGCTCGTGATAATTACTAGCTCGAGAAGCATTCGGGTAGTGGCCCGTGTCCAATCGCTGCAACGACGACAATAGCCGAGCCATAACAATGTCTGGAACTCAGCGCGTGTCCTGTGGTTTGCCAACACCAGCGCGTGAATATGATCAACATTGGCGGCATATAATCGGTTCCAGATCACGTGGCCGCTTGTTCTGGCTGCGAGTTGAGGGGGTGAATGCTGCTCGTTTTTCTTTAATTTTTTTCTGGGACTTCTATTGCGTGGGGTCAAAAACGAACACGTGTTTCATAGGTCATTAATGTCAGAAATCCGTTCTAAGCGGTATTTGCGCAAATTACAAAAATTGTTGCATCGCCCCTTTAAAAGATCCATCCGGTCGTCTTGGCAGGTGGATGTTGCGCCTCCAAGAGTACGACTATACCGTGCTGTACAAGTCTCCGAAGAAGCATGGAGATGCGGACAGCCTTTCACGCTGCCCACTGCCGGATTTACCACTCACCGATACCTCTAACGCGGAAGACCCACTTTTCATCCTACCGTTAAGTCTCCACAGTGTCGCCAGCCAGCAAATTCAATACCAGCCGCAGTTTGAACCACCTCAACGGCACTCACACCTCGTCGAATCGTGCCTTCCTTCGGTGCGTCCATCATTTTCAAATACCAGACGGTCTGCTTTACAGACGAATTTACCTCCCACAGGGAAATCGCTGGTTACTATGTATCCCACAAGAACTACGAGGCGACGTTCTTCGCTCACTTCACTCCGAACCAACAAGTGGCCATGCTGGCTTCCTGAAAACCTATCGCAGAATTTCCCAGCGTTATTTCTGGCCTCGGCTCTACCGCAGCGTGCAGAGTTTCGTTCAAGCCTGTCCCGACTGTCAGTGACAAAAACACCCCCCTCAGTCCCCTACTGGTTTATTACAACCGCTACCGTGCCCCGAGCGTCCCTTCCAAAGAGTTGGGATTGACCTTATTGGGCCCCTCCATGCTTCGGCTTCTGGCAACCGCTGGATCTTAGTAGCGAGCGACCACCTCACTCGCTATGCAGAAACATGTGCCCTACCCAATGCCACAGCAGATCACATTGCCCATTTTTTCCTCACCAACAGCTTACTACGGCACGGAGCTCCCCAGACATTGCTTAGCGATCGTGGCCGCGTATTCTTATCCACCCTTGTGCAAGAACTCCTGCAGGATTGCAATGTTATTCATCGTACCACATCGGCTTACCATCCTCAAACCAATGGCTTAACCGAGAAGCTCAATAGAACACTCGTAGACATGCTCGCTATGTATACAGACTTCCATCAAACAAACTGGGACAAAGTCCTTCCATTCATCACATTCGCGTACAATACCAGCACTCACACCATGACCGGTTTTTCTCCATTTTTTCTTCTTTTCGGCAGAGAAGCATCGTGCACACTTGACACCGTCTTACCCTACCGGTCCGACTTCACCGAACATCAGAGCGTTTCCGACATGGCTTCATACGCTGAGGAATGCCGGCAACTAGCGCGCCTCCAAACTACTCGCGCCCAAGCCGATCAGAAACGCCGCTATGATAACCATCACCGAGATATTTCTTTCGAGACTGGAGACTTGGTCTGGCTGTCAGTCCCACAGCGCCACATTGGATTGACCCAAAAACTTCTCGACAAATATCTCGGTTCGTATCGGATACTCGATCGCACATCACCAGTCAACTACATCGTGGAACCCTTACAAGTCCCCCAAGACCACCGTCGCCGCAATCGCGACATTGTACATGTCAGCCGGCTCAAAAAGTATTACCCCCCCCCCCCCCCCCCGAACCACAATAACCTCTTCACGGCGCCAGGATGTCGCCTTTTCCTGGGAGGGACAAATGTTACGAGGACATCATCTTATTTCATCGTCACGATACACACCATCATAAAGACATTCATCGTCTTCATCTTTACAATGATCATCATCAGGAGGACTGATCGCTGGCTGCTCGTGGCGCGACCGGGATATTCGAATCCAGCATGCGCCCTGAGCAGTCTCATAATAAACCTCTCCGAAAGCTATCACTATCTCCATCTTACAATATATATATATATATATATATATATATATATATATATGTGTGTTTGTGTGTATATATATATATGTATACATATAAATATAAATATAGTATATATATATATATATCGATATATATATATTGTAAGATGGAGAGTGTAACGGAAAAGGAAAAGGAAGAAAAGGAGGAGAAGAAGAAGAGGTCGGGTGGAGAACTGGGGACTGGATTCTGGGTTGCCCGTTTTGCACGGGGCCAAGTGATTTGGGCAGGATCGAGCTAAGTGCCCAATGTCACCACACGCGAAGCAACGACGTTTACTTGAACGTACCGGTGAAGATCGTTGAGCCAGCCTCGGAAGCTGGATTCCAGATGTCGACACCATGTCCACTGCTTTGTTGGCTGCTTGAACTTCGAGTGCGCGAGCCAGTGCTGCACGAGTCGTGGTTGGGTGGGCGAGTCGCACAAGAAGCTGAATGTCGGTGTCTTCGATTGCGTCGATGAAAGCAGTGGTTGCTATCTGCTCCACGTCGACTTCCGTACATCCGACGAGCGCTCTTCTCGCCATCCGCTGGATTATGTCAGCTAGCTCCTGGAGTGTGTCCGTGCCTTGGCGGTGTTGCTTCAAAGCAGTCAGGTGAAATTGCTGGAGATGTTCATCACCAAAGCGGGACTTTAGTGCTTCTATGAGTAGCTGATTTAAGGAACGACCTTGTTGCAGACATGCTCTCCAAACATTCAGCAGCGTTCCCCCCTCAACTGGGCCACCATTGCACGAGCTCTGGACGTTGAGTCGAACCCGTAATAGTCTGCAACCGTTTCGAACTGGATGATGAAGGCTTGCCAAGACGACTGCCCATCGAATGTCGGCAGTTTGAGTGGCAGTCCGTGGTGCACAGGCAGTCGAATCCGAGATTCCATGGACGAAAGGCCATCATTGAGGCGTTGCCCTACATCGGCAACCTGACGTTCGACCGCAGTTTCCAGCAGAGCCAGACGGGTTGCGAGGCAATTGTCGAGGGTTCCAAACAGGTTCACAATGTCCGTAGCACTCCTTTCGGCGAGCAGATTTGCTAACCGCTCCGCGATTTGCATCGCCGCGGAAGTTGAGATTACGCCACTTGCCTCTGATTGGGTTGCCATTTCGTAATCCCACTTCTGACACCAAATGTTCCGGGCGTCTCAGCTCCTGGGCTAAACGGGCAACCCAGAATCCAGTCCCCAGTCTCCACCCGACCTCTTCTTCTTCTCCTCCTTTTCTTCCTTTTCCTTGTCCGTTACAATATATATATATATAAAACGAAGTGAAAAACTCATGGCGAAAAACAACAAACAGCGGAAGTTTAATCGACAGTTTCGCCATATATATACATATATATGGTATATATACAGGGTGTTTCAGAGAACTCAGGCCAAATCGCTCGTGCGAAAACTACTCATCGCAACAAAAAAAGGCTTCTGTTGTTTTGGTCCTGGGCAAGGGCCCCATTTAAGAAAATTATTAAAGTCCGGGATAATTACGTTGTTAATCATTTTTGCGTAATTAGCTTTTTAATATTGTGATTGAGGGCATAGTTGCAATCAGAATTGCTCAGCATCATCGAAAAACACTAAATAAACAAATTGGAGAACGTTAGAAGGCACGCGAAGCATTTTACGGCTTTCTGAAAAAACCGCAAAAATTCGACTGGTTTTTAAGCTTCGGTTTGCGACCGGAGCGCATTTCGGCCCCGGCGGCACCGCGCCCCGTGTAGAGATAGTGCAACCAACCTCTGCTGCGCTGTCATCGCGTGACGCAGCAGAGGTTGGTTGCACTATCTCTCCACGGGGCGCGGTGCCGCCGGGTCCGAGATGCGCTCCAATAGCTAACCGAAACTTAAAAACCTGTCGAATTTGTGCGGTTTTTCAGAACGCCGCAAAATGCTTCACGTGCTTTCTATCGTTCTGCAATTTGTAGATTTAGTGTTTTTCGATGATGCTGAGCAATTTTCTAAGTTAAACCATGCCCTTAAACACAATATTAGAAAAGTTAATTACGCGAAAATATTTAAAAATTTATTCATCACGGACTTTAATAATTTTCCTAAATGGACCCTTGGCCCAGGACCAAAACGCCACAAGCCTTTTTTCGTTGCGATGAGTAGTTTTCGCAGGAGCGATTTGGCCTGAGTTCTCTGAAACACCTAGTTTATATGTATGTATATATATACCCGCACTCGCAAACGTTCTCAAAATTGCCTATAAACAAACATTCATACATGCTTACATACATACGCACACATACATACATACATACATACATACATACATACATACATACATACTACATACTACATACATACATACATACATACATACACACATACTATACATACATACATACATACATACATACATACATACATATATACATACTACATACATACATACATACTTAGATGTTTATCTGGGGTGGCACATGAGAATATTTTGATGTAAAACGAGCATGAAAACTCGGAAACCGGAATAGAAAGCTTGACCATTATCAGATTGTGAACTGAGCAGAGCAGTGATACCATGTAAGTTTTTAAGGTGTTATCTTCCTTTACAATGTAGCCGGATAAACTTGTCCATGTCCGCATCAGGTGAGTTCATAGATGACCAAGTTAGCGACGTTACTAACTTGTGGCGCTATCTTCAGGTAACCGCAGCGAGCAGACAACAAAGTGCATCGTCTGCTCGCTGTGGTTATTGGGAGATGATTCCACAAAGTAATAGTGCGACTAATTCGCACGCCTCCGAACGCTCCCAACGGGAGTTTCCGCAATTGTACTTGTCTCATTTCGTGTGCGTATGAACTGCCCCATTAAAGTTGGTGCAGTAAAAAAAATAAGGAAATGGTGGACATGATTAAAGTGGCAGTGAAAAAATGAGAGTGAAGAAATTAAGAAAAAAGAAAGAGGAAGGTAAAGCAAATTAAGAATATCTAAGGAAAGTGTTTCATGTAGTCTAATTGTTTTGATGACAAAGTCACCGATGGAGCACTGATGATTAACTCTAGCAAAATATATTTTGCTAAAGTTAATCATGTTGTACAGGACACAGTCGTCACCGTAAAGACGTTTTAGTGGCGATGTTACGTGTTGAATCGTTGATGCAATGCAAGACAAGAAGCAGACCGAGTAAAGAGACTTGTTTGGCACCTGACGACACATCGACAAAAGAAGAGTTGGACGAGTTAAAACATGCATTTGGCGAGCGATTGGAAAGAAAACTTCATATTCAGTTAATGCGGGAAGGGATGTTTAGTATTACATAATGTATTTACAAAAGTTTAGAAAGAGGAACGGTATCGCAGGCTTTACATAGGTCTATGAATATCGCATCAGCTTGGTTGCCAGTGTCGAGAGACTGAGTGATGTTGAGAGTAAATTCAATAAGTTGTGAAATTGTGCTGTATCCCTGTCAAAACCCGTTTTGAACATCACATAAAAAGTTGTTAGTTTAAAGGAACACCATGATGTGGTTGTAGATTATGTGTTCTTATATTTGCGTAAATTAGGTGTTAAAGAAATTAAGCTGTAATTAATTAACGAATGCTTGCCGCCGGATTTATACACTGGAAGGACTTTTGCAAGTTTTCAAGACGATGTAACTGTTGCGGTTTAGAGCAATTTCTGAAACAAATTAGCGAGGTACCGAATAGTCCAAATAAATACCGAAGAAAAAATTATGAATGTTGTCAGGGCCAGGGCTTTTTACTATCTAAATTCAACGCGATGTTTAGCACGTCCGCACCACACACCGTTACACCACCAAATGTAGACTCTGAATCATTAGTGAAAGAAGGAATTTTGAAATTCTTTATCGTAAACAACGATTAAAAGTATGTATTAAACGCAGTGGCGATTGTTAGTTTGTCTCTACTGGCTGCGTCGTGGCAATTCTTAGTGGTTCGCTACTGGCTACACCATGAATTTTAAAATAGTTTTATGTAGAACTTCCATGTAAATTCTCTTGCCGAAATATGCGTGAAATGCTTTTCGCTAAAGTTTGTAGTGCAACTCGAAACTATAAATCCTCCGCTGAGTTAGGTTTAAGTCGAAGTTCATCCTTCGCTTCGTTAAACACGGTACTCTTCTCTGAATCTCCGGAACGTCTTACTCGCGGCAGTCTGTTGACACGACGTGATAAATGCAATATTTCTAGTGTTAACCAAGGAACAGAACTATTGTTATTAGTTTTGGTAGGCAGAAAATGCTGAATGCATAATCTAACAATTCGTTAAAAAAATAACCAGAGAATCCACATTACTGGAGATACTTAGCTTCTCGAAGCTATAAAAGGTACCACTTAGTATGTCAAAAATTAGTACATGGTCTGCACGTTTAAAGTCATTAAACATAAAATAAACATACGTATTTTGGAACTAAACTATCAATTGAAAGAAAAACAGCCCTCTGATCCGATATGCCAGCAGCGATTTCACAATTAAAACCGTTTCCAAGAAGACGTGAACTAAGGAAAACCAAGTCTACGACTGACATCTGTCTATTACAGTGCTGGACCACTTGTTTTAGACCACATGACAACAAAACTTTAAGCAACTCTCCACATATTGGAGCATCGAGACCAGTAATCGATAAAGAAGGCCAATGGGGGATAGTCACATTGAAATCGCCCGTACACATTAGGTTTTAGGAATACAATTTGTGCATGTGCATAACGTTACATAGGACGTAAGCAGGGTTGTAAAAGTTACTTCAAAAATGTACCTAAGATGCAGTTACAGTTACTCATACGAAAAGCTACTTAGGTACGCCCATAGGTACTAGCTTAAAAATGTACCTAGGCACAGGTACAGTTACTTTAAAGATGCTTTCTTCATTTATCTTCTCCAAATTCGTCAGAATATATTGGAAGGAAAGCTCTTTATACTAAGGATGCACACAAAAACGAGTTAGTCAAATGTTAGGGGTGTGCGAATATTCGAAATTTAAATACGAATCGAATATTTTCCTTATTCGAAGCGTATTCGATTCGAAAATTGCATATTCGGAAGTTCCCGAATATTCGGCACAAGCCGAATATTCGGAAAAAAACTGCGAATATTCCCACGAACTGCGAATATTCGAGCAAGTAACGAATAATCTGTCTGCCACGCATTCCCCTATGAATATGTGAATTCACTGAGAAAGGCGTATGTGCGTGCGTTATCGGTCTGCTCCGTTTCTATCTGTCCGATGGCAGCGAGAAAGGATCAGTTTCGGTTTCTTTTTCATCAAGCGCTTTGTTGTGTGGCTCTTTTATAGCAATATGTGATGTAATTGCGCGTTCTATAAATTAATAAAATAAAATAAACCTGAAGAGTGTAATATAAATATAAAATAAATCTCGACAGCGTTATCTAATATAAATGTTTCAAAAGTAAAAAAAAAAAAGCTAGTTGCGACTAGAACATTGCATTGCATCGCAATTGATAACAACTCCTGCCACTCCCGCTCAGTCAAAATTAGGGATGTGGCGAACCTGCCCAGGTTCGAGTTCGACCACGTTGACTTTTCGACCTTCATCATGATGTTCGACAAAGGTTCGACTGAAGTTCGACCTTCGTGCGCACGCGCGAAAATTAAAAAAAAAAAAAAAAAACTAATTGGCTCCATTTAGCAAAGGAAAAATGCAATATTTTTTGGGTATATTGGCCTCACTGCTTCACATTAATAGCTAATGAGAGCATTAAAAGCGCATATTTTCGCTTTTATATGGTGTAAATATTGGTAACCATTTTATGAAATATAAAATAAAGTACTTTCTAAATTATTTGTTTTACAAAAGTCAAAATATTTGTGTAGCAGCAAAATATCCATAAGTCAAACTTATTCGAAAATTAGCGAAATTTCGCAGGTTTACCGAGTGAAAGGGTCTTTCTACTGGTGGAAACGTTGTCGCGCCGCGTAGGGAGCGCTTACTTTATAAACACGTTGAGCAGTTAATTTTCCTACACGATAATTGCAATGAGTGCATTTCTTGAAGTGTCTTTAGCCTGCTGCAGCCCAGTAAAATGCAGTTCCATTGATTTATTTCAAAAAGGCAATAAAACCTGCTGTTACCTCTTGTTTTGCCATTTTTTATTACTATACAGATATTCGATATTCGATTCGATATTCGAAGCTCGTTTTTTGTCTTATTCGTATTCGATTCGTATTCAAAAATTTCAATATTCCCACACCCCTAATAAATATGCTTTATTGGTGTCAATGTGAGAAATAAGGAAAATTGCATTGACATGAGCATTCTAGGACACGTTATCTTTTCCGCCTTCGGTTTGAGATGAAGGAAGCAGGTCGCTACTTTCCCCAAACGGAGTTCTGAAGCGATTCGATAAATTGGTATTGCTAGAACGGCATCGCTAATCCACCGTTCGCTCATACGAACACAGCCATTCGCTAAAGTGTCGTTCGATGAAACATTATGGGCTGGGCTTCGTTTGCTTAAACGTCGTTCGATCAAATTAGTGCCTCCCAGGCCGTACCCAACTCACCGTTAGTCACGGCATATTGTAGCGTATTAAAACTTTCAGATTTATAGTTTCTACCATTTTGACTAAGCGAATAGAAAAGCACCTGTAAAAAGAAACTTCACTCAATTACAAGCTACTAGAAAATGTACCTAAGATACAGATACAGATATCGAGAAATGAAAGTACCTAGGTGTGTACTTCAGGTACAACAAAAGTACCTAGATACTGATTTCCAGTTACTTGTACCTAGGTACTTTACAACCCTGGACGTAAATCTGATCGATAGTGGAACCCGGGGACGTTAAACGACGCTAACTACTATGCACATACTTTCAAAGTAAAGTTTGCACTATGTTGATGTAATTTCGGAAGGTCGTTTAACCACAAAAAAAAAATGTTGTGGCTGGGGGCAGCGGCTTTGATTATATCCACTTGTGTTCGGTTCTCCTGCTCGGGGGGCGAAGAGAAGAGGAGAGGGAATCATCGCCATCATCATTTATTTTTCTTGAGGGCCTAGGGTAATAATCAGGGTTGTAAAGTACCTAGGTACAAGTAACTGGAAATCAGTATCTAGGTACTTTTGTTGTACCTGAGGTACAAACCTAGGTACTTTCATTTCTCGATATCTGTATCTGTATCTTAGGTACATTTTCTAGTAACTTGTAACTGAGTGAAGTTACTCTTTACAGGTACTTTTCTATTCGCTTCGTCAAAATATTAGAAAATATAAATCTGAAAGTTTTAACACACTACCATGTGCCGTGATTAAAGGGGCACTCAAGCAGTTTTTGGAGAAGCTACTTTTTGGTGCGATGGCGTTAAGGAACTGTCAGTGAATGAGTATCTTCAGTTTTAGAAGGCAGAACCGCCTAATAATCACGCAGGAATAAAATACGTGCGGACTCTTTTCTGTACTTGCGAGGACCGACGAAATTATCGTATATTTGAAAATTTTGGCGGCCTTTGTAAAGTTTCGCTAAAGAAACAATTTTCAGTTCATGTAAATAAGTTGTGCATGATAATTTCAAAAGACGTAAAATATTTCTAGTTTAGAATACGCGATACTGCAATGATCGTTTCACAAACAAGGGACTACGTTTTCTCCTTGCCTTCCTCCGCGGGGGGTGAATTTCCCGCTCCCCCGGGATGCGCGGAAGCGCACGTATCTGCGCGCGTTGCAGGCCGGTCGTGTCGGTCGCGGGCCGGCCAGGCCGGCTCCTGCTAGAGCACTATATAGCTCCTTCGGAGCAGAGTAGCGCAATCTAGAACGCCATCTCTCGACGACTAGCGGCGAACACCCGGGGGTTCCAACTCAGATAAGAAATGCATGGGGAACGTGAGAAAATCGTTGTTTCTTCAATATTGTGGAGATGTACGGAACGCCAATCGTTTTTGACATAATAAAGGAACATTTTAGATTAATTTGCGCTAAGGTGCGTGCCATGTAAGGACGTAATTGTTTTTTAAAAAATTGCCTGAGCGGAATCATGCAGCAGACGACGCGGCGACGTCACGGCGACGTCGCACCATCCACGTGACCCGCTCCGGCCAACCCAGAAAGTCCATCTCCGCTGCGTACAAAAATCGTCTGCTTCAAACGCCATTGCCTTGGAAATTGCCTTTTAAAACTTTTCACACGCCTCCGGTATGATGAAAACTTTGATAAAGTGTTTAGTGCTTTACCAACTTCATGACAGAGTAGTTTCGAAAAGTGTGAAGTTGGCGTTTATTTTTTAATCTGCCGTGTTGAGTCGATCTCCATGTATTCTCCCATAGGGCGGGCCGCCTCCTGGAACCCTGAGTACCACGTGACTCGCACCGCGCTGCTTTGTCGGCCATGTTGTCGGCGAAACACGCGGATCAAATGATTGCGCTACTCTGCTCCGTAGGAGCTATATAGTGCTCTAGCTCCTGCTAACCGGTAATATGGCGTCGGTGGTGGTCGTCGACGTGGACGGCGTGGTGAAAGCTCATCGTTCCGCGTAAAGGCGCGGGTCCATATCACACGAGCGAATGACATTTTAGCGAACAGCGACATTTGAGCGAATGGACGTTTGAGCAAATAACGGGGGTGCGCGTTAACCCATCCGCCGCGCTGCGCTTACGCCGCTTCGCGGCGACAGTCTGTGTCGGCTCATTACAAAAATGTGAACCCATTTGGCCTACCCGAAAACGCCGCTTCGCGGCGTCCGACTATTCGCTAAAGTGTCATTCGGTGAAACGTGGGCGTTCGCTAAAATGTCATTCGATCAAGTGAGTGCCTCCCTAAAAGCGCTATCCTTGACTGTGAATTTTCGTCGTGTGTCGCTATGATAACCCAGCACGTACTAAAAGGAAAGATCCACCTACTCGTGCGGCGATGTCGTGGCGGCACTCTCAAGACATGCAGAAACGCCCCTGCCGTCGTGTTTGTTTACTTCGACTACAGTGGTGCTTTCTAAGCATTTGTGTCCTCGAACATCGCCCGGATTTCTTATTTGGCGCATTTCATGCGTGTGCTCAAGTTCAAGGTATTACTGGCGCGTACCGTATAAAGGATGCGAATTTTCACGCGTTTTCATCACCGGAGAGAAGTGATTAGTGTTAGCAATCCTGAACGCTCGCAACGTCTATCTGATCACGAAATCATATTTCTACGTTGCTATATCGCTGCTAAGATTACATTGTCTTTTATAATCGTAGAAAAGGCGTGTTGCGGTATTTGTACTATTGCAATGTCGTGTATTAGAGTCGTGATCGTCCAAGCCGGCGTGCTGCATCGTTTTATTTTCTTTTTTTTCATCCACTGTACCCTGCAAGCCTATCAAGAAAAATAATAATAAAGCTTTAGGCTATAGACAACTGTCTGTCTATATTCGGTTACGGCATTGAGTAGCAGTGCGTCCCCTTTTTAGAGGGGCCGCTGAAACAGCTGACGGCCGCGTATAGAAGCGGTCGCCGTGCTGACGACCCGCTGCGCTTGTTGTAGTGGTTGCAGGTGTGTGTACTCGCGGCGCAGAGCGGTCGTTCCGGTCGCAACAAACGCAGTCGTAGGTACGCGCTCGTTGCACATGTCTGAACCAGCCTTTCCCCCGTCCTCCCGAGGCGAAAGGCAACGTGGCGACATCGTTTGACATCACGTACCAGAGGTAACGCTGCGATGTCAAACGTTTGTTTGGTTACGACTTGCCCCAACCGCAAATCGAAGAATGCCCGAAAAGGTCTGCGTTTCGCCGTCCTCGGAACCCGAGCATGACTCCGAAGCGCTGCTATCGTCCACATCGCACGTCGAAGTGGCGTCATAGGAAATCATCCCCAGGTCGGCTGTCCGCCGAAGAATTTCAACCTCTAACGGCGCCAGGTCCTCGAGAGTAGAGAACTCGGCCATGATCGAAGCTCGAATGACAAAGACGTTCGGCCGATGAGGCTACCTCGGGATCACTGCGCGACGGAACGCCGTCCAACGCCATTGGCCCGAGATCCTTTTGATAAGCGTGCGAGGACCAATGAGAGTGGTTTCGTTTTCGGGTGGATCCGAGGTTTGGCGACCTTCAATTACATTTTAATTGAAGAAATATTCACCGTATGACTACACTTTTTGGTTTTTAGGGATACTTAGGGGGTCTAAATTCAGCTGTCATCATCAAAACACGAACTCAAAAACCACTTGAGTGCCCCTTTAATGGTAAGTTGGATACAACCTGGGAGGCATTAACTTGATCGAACGACGTTTTAGTGAACGAAGCCCCGCCCATAATGTTTCATCGAACGACACTTTAGCGAATGGCTTTGTTCGTTTGAGCGAACGGTGGATTAGCGTTCTAGCGACACCAATTTATCGAATCGCTTCGGAACTCCGTTTGGGGAAAGTAGCGACCTACTTCCTTCATCTCAAACCGAAACCGAAAAAGATAAGGTGTCCTAGAATGCTCATGTCAATGCAGTTTTCCTTATTTCTCACATTGACACCAATAAAGCATATTTATCGAACTCGTTTTTGTGTGCATCCTTAGTATAAAAAGCTTTACTTCCAATATATTCTGACGAATTTGGGGAAAATAAATAAAGAAACTATCTTTAAAGTAACTGTACCTGTGCCTAGGTACATTTTTAAGCTAGTACCTAGGTACGTACCTAAGTACCTTTTCGTATGAGTAACTGTAACTGTATCTTAGGTACATTTTAGAAGTAACTTTTTAAACCCTGGTAATAATGCAAGTGAGTGAACAGTAAAAAAATTCAAACTTTTAACAAAACAAACACAATATTATTTAGTTGTAGGCTAAGAAAATAGGGTAATGGCTGCAGCAAATTGATTACGTTAGTTATGGAAACACCCGGGTCAGGTAGTGCGCTCCAGACGTCAATGACAAATGGTGAGATTGAGATTTCATCAGTGAAACTGGACGGAGTTTAAAATAATGGTCTAAATAAAGAAGAATATGGTGAGTAGGCGATAGGAAACTTTGTCTGAGATTATTGTTGTGAAAAGAAATCTGATGAATGAGTGAGAGAAGAGAAACCCCGCGGTGGTGAGAAAGTGTGTCGAATTAAGCTATTTGGCGAAATTCTGATATGCTAGCACTCTGGTTCTCAAATGGGAATCAACGGACCCTTTGGGGTCCACGATGACTTTCTAAGGATCTGCAAAGCCCTCCCTCATCAGTAAAGCCCGGCAAAAAAAAAGTTTTATTTCTCTCAAATTGAGCAGAAATATTTTCATCATTGGGTGAGTTTTCTCGTGTTCATGTTAATGAGAGAAGTATACTTCCCACTAACTGTTAATTATATCCCTTAATAAATATTAGGATAATTAACCTTTACCTTTACCTCCACTTCACCGTGAACGTGGGGGTCATCCAGCATCTTCGCCGATCCACCAGACGGTCTGCGAAATATTAATTATTGAAAACCGCTGTCAGCTAGCATACGGGCAATAGTCAGAATAAATAATATGAAGGGCTCTGTTTTGAACGAATTTCAGGCTGTCATTTAAGTATGCCTTCCACGATGACCATATGGAAAAACCGAATTATATTTTAAGCCTTCCCAAGGTAGAATAATCTACTTGTTTTACTGGAGATGTAGCTTGTCTGCGATTTCGAAGACAAAAATTTAGAGTACGTTTAGCATCGGCGACGACAGGTGTTAATGAGCGGTCCATGACAGGTCAAAAGTTAGATGAATTCGAATTTTTTCATAATATGAGCAAGTAGTACTGGGAGGCTAGAAACTTGGAATGAGAGGGATAGAACATATAAACTGCGGGAAAACAATAAAAATTTACATGAATTATATTTTAATGTCATGTGCCATTTTTGACACCACCGAATTATATGTACGGTAATTGCGTAAGATTAGCGGATCCTGACGTGAATAAATCGGTTTGTATATGACATATTCGTCTGTAAACAAACATATTGCAGAAGAAATGTCATGAGGGAGATAATGTATGTAGATCAAAAAAGAAAGAAGGGGCCAAGATCGTCACCGTATTTTTTGCATATTTTACTTTGGTAATATGGTGTCCTGAGTGCGATTAGTGAGGAATTCAGAATTCCATTTTGCTACTAAGGGGTGAATGGTGATGTCAATTTGTTTCAATAAAACGTTGATGAGGTACCTTGTCAAACGCTTGGGATATGTCAGTAAAGAATGAGTCAGATAGAACATTCAAGTCGAAATCTGAGAAGACGTCAGTTTGAAATGTGTTAGTTGAGTTTCATGGGAATATAACCTATGAAATCCATGATGATGATTAAAAATAATATAATGATAGTCTAGAAAATGTATTATGTTTCAATAAAAAATAAGCTGCATGAGTTCAGATGAAAAGCTGATGAGTGATATAAGGCGACAGTAAATGAGTTGTGGGCGGTCGCCTTTTTATTGAACTGGTATGATATTAGCAATATTTAATCACATGACACTAAACGAGCTCACGTGACTCAGATAATAAGTTGCACAGAAAGCGGAAAAGATATTGTATTGATTATTTTTTTTTTACATTAGAGTTAATCTGGTCATCTTCAGAGCTTAAGAACACCGTCAGTTGATCAGTAGCCTTAAGTACTCCAGAGCGGTCAATGAGAATCGAAAAGTCACATGACTCGTCGGCCTCGTAGTGCGTGTTCAATCGAGCACTTATTTTGCACAAATACTGCCATCCGTTGGAGATATCACTGTATGAGTGATGTTTTTTTGGATTTCGCAACGTCCGGCCTATCGTTCCAGCTTTGCTTTGTGTGCTCCAACTTTTCGTTCAGTATCCCTTTAACGGACTATATAATGAATAGTGATCAAGCTTCGCGAATATTATTCGAATACAACCACTACCACAATTGATTTATCAAAATATGCTTTATAGTGCAATTCAATTAATGACGGTTATATGTGAAATACCCTCCGTTTTGTTTTAATGGTGATTTATATTTTGGAGTGGTTTTCAAGAATGTTATATGGAATTTTCGCCACAATCTGGAATGTTCTAAAACTGAACATTAGAAATTGAAAGCCACAACAATGGCGTGCATGATTCTTAGCAAAACACCCAAAACGCGCCTCTTGAAACGTTTTCCAGAAGTGTGGCGAAACAGAAAAACATCAAAATATAATGACATATTTCGTCGTCGCTACACGATCTACCAGTAATAAATCTGAACACCGTTATCTTTAACAAGAAAAAAATTTAATATATCCACGATTGTCTTTATATTCACAGAACAAGTTATAATTAAATTATACTCTTTAAAGTAGGGTACTTGCGATTGATTCAAGTTTCCCATTGTTTTAATGAGTAATTCGCAAACTTTATTATACCGTGTGGTAATTAGAACTTACAGGGGTCTGCAGTTTAATGAAATTGCCAAACAAAAACGAAGCTCCACAACTGTTGTACAGTTTGCGCTCAAGATATTAGCCGTCACAGACGGAATTGTATTAATTTTCGATCAAACGTCCCTCCTGAACTCATCTCAGAGCGAAGTCTACAGTCATGGCCCAAGCATCAGCAATGTTCTGCATCGCTACATTTCTTGCGTTATTTGCTGGAAGATATTCACAAAATCCTCCTGATAGAGAGGATTCTTCTAGATGTGAGAGATGTAAGTATTCAAAACCCTAAACGGCTTTATTTTTTTATGTTTAATGTATGCTGTTCTTGCAAGTGTTATGCACACTGAGGAAATAAATTTATGTTTAATTTATGCGGTTGTCACAAGTGTTATGCACACTGAAGAAACAAATTCAGACTTTAGAATTGCATGCAAGCACAATCCACGTTTTGTTGTTGAAGCTTACGCATGTTTCTTAAAAATGAATGACTCGAATGCTTCTGTTCATATTATTTATTAAATTTAGATAGAAGTACCATATTTCGGCCGTTTGAGTTTTGACACGTTTGACAGTTTGCGTTTGAGTGTGAGCATGCCGCACGAATCTCATATATGTCCAAGGCAGCCTATCGTAAGGTGAACTACATATCAGTGACGTAAAGAACACTCTAGCAGGTCTCTGGGCATAATGCAGTTGAATATACAAGTGAGGAAAAAAGGTTGACATAACTGAATGAAATAAGCCTACAGCCCCTAATTCTCCTTGTTTTTGTCACATCCGGCTTTTTAAGTCGCCGTCCTAATAGTCTCCTTGCACTGACGTAACGTCGCATACTTTTGAACACCATGTAAGAGGGGGAGAGAGAAGCTGCCTTTGTAAGAATTTTGAGTGACGGGTTAATCATCTATAATCTTCTGGGAGGAGAATAGCGACGCCTGTGCAAATCCTGGAGGCATAAAAGAGGATCCTGATAAGAGGGGAGCTCCTTCTTCCCCTTTTCTCTGGAGGGCATCGGAAGTGACGTCATGTGCAAGCCACGTATACATGACACAAAACGCACTCTCCGGGGCGTCTTTTATCTGGGCGTAACAGTTGCACTCTTAATACGAATCTTGTCTGCAGACGTGTCCGGAGTCACATCAAGCAAAGATGCTTTGGACATGATTGAGGCGTGCCTTCGGTCAATATTGCCATAATAACTGCGGCGAACACCTAGACCTTTTGGGGTGCTTCAGAAGTGTGACTAGGCCTTCAAAGTGCTGCTCACAAACCTAGCGTCAATATTTTGAGTAGCAAAATTATTCATAATAATTGTCCTAAACATTTTATTTGAGAACGGCGCCCTTGCCAAAAAAAGGTAATTCCAATATTCAGATTTTACACACTAACCCAACTTAGTAACGTAAACGATGAAATAATGTACTCCTTGCCTTTCTCTATGAGCTTTACCTGCAAAGTTTTGTTTAACTTTTTTTCGCTATAATTGAGCACTGCAATCACAATCGCACGTTTGCAAAGACGCCGATCGCACACTTATTTTGCTTCACGCTTGCATGTGTGCTTTCTTCGGGTCCTGGGCACACGTCAGGTTTAAGTTCGACTTTTTTAAACAGTGTTACATTAAGCGAATCTCAAGTTTCTTGAATGCGACAGCACTTTTCGAGGTGAGAAGCTGGGGAGGGGCGCTCCGGTTTTCCTCACTACGGCTAGAGCACGTGCTTCCCACGCACTTTTAATTTTCATAGAGAAACCCTTTCACAAGGTGGCGATACCCCAAACCTCTCGCCGCCAATTCAGCTACTACGCAAAATTTTCAGCAATATATATTCTGGACTTCTAATGTCCAGTAGGTATGCGCAGTAGGCCATTTGAATTCACTCTACTAGCTCCCCAAGGCGCCGCGCGTATGCGGACTGAAATTACGCACTCCTTAACATTCGCACCCCTTTCGAAGGACCTGGCGACCTTGACGTCAGCCTCCACGCCGTCCTAGAGGTCCTCTTATATGCCATCTTTGACGTCATTCCCTAGGTCGTCGTCCTATACGTCGTCCTTGAGGCCGTTATAGAGGTCGTCCCAGAGGTCTTCCTTCATATCACCCTACAGGTTGTCCTATACATTGTCTGACGTCGTCCTCTAGGAGAGTATCCTCGTCGTCGTTCTTGAGGTCTTTCTGGAAGTCACTCAAAAGGTCGTCCTTTATGTCGCCCTTATCGTCGTTCTAGAGGTAATCTTAGACGTCGTCTTCGACGTCGTCCTCTAAGACGTCGTTTCTGAAGTCGTCGTAGAGGTCGTCCTTGATATGACCCAGGAGGCCGTACTAGACGGTGTCCTAGACGTCGTCCGTGATGTCGTCCTCTAGGACGTCATCCTCGACGTCGTCTCTGGGGTCTTCTATAAATCGTCCTAAAGGTCGTTCTTGATGTGGCCTAGAGGTTATGTTAGAGGTCGTCCTAAAGGCCGACCTTAAAGAAATACACGTGACCCGACGGCACGTGACCTATGCACATGACCTGGCACGTGGCTGTGCATGAGATTATAGCCGGTGTGCAACGGGTGTCACATAGGCGGTGTGCAGCAATAAATGCTATCGCAGTCATTGATAATCACACCTGTGATGTCTGCGAATTGCCTCTACCATGAATATGCTGCCCCATGCTATTTTTAGTAGGTAAAATAAGAAGGGCACGTTGCACATTTTGGAAAGAAACACGAGAAATACGCCTAACTTTTTTATCGCGGGACAACAAACCTGTTGGAAAACGTACAGCGCCACGACGATAGGGATTTTTGGAAACCCTCCGTACGGATCACGTGCTTTCTCATTGCGCCTCTGCGACTGCGCTCGCGTCCCGGCAGCTGCAGCCAGCAGCCGTTGCATCCATCCGCCATCCCGCCCATCCGCCGAGTTGTACATCGTTGGCGGCGATCCGTATCGTACCTGTGGCAGCGTAAACACATCGCGACAGGTGAACCTATTTGAAGACGTTATTGGTTGTAACTTTCCTTCGCGTGTTGAAGTGTCACTGAATCCATTCATTTTGCACTGCAACCGTGGCAGGTTTCGACCAGGTTCCATAAGGCGTTGGTGCAGCAGACGACAGAGCCGGTACAAAAGAGGGGGGTGAGAAAGGGGCAGCCGTTGGCTCGTTGGTCGTCCGACTCGCCTCTCGGCTGCTTATACGTTTTTGCCATAGTAGCCTGTGCCTGCTCGCGTATGCCACGTGGTAGCGGGAGGAGAGACGTTGAGAGTGGCGCACCGAGGATTCCCATTATTCCTCGCTCGGCGCGCGCGGGCTTTTGAGATTTTTGAAAACGGTCTATTGCTCACAAAAAGTGGCACAATATATCCAGCAAGGAAAAAAACATAAAATTATGGGGCAGCATATTGGTGGTCGAAAAAAAAAAGTCAAATTTGGGTGTTTTACGTGCCAAACCAACGACGAACATCTGGCACGCCCCAGCGGAGGACTGAGGATTAATATGGACCACCTGGGGATCTTTTGACGTTAAACCGAAAGCTCGGTTACACGGCGCCTCCTCCGCAATAGGCCTCCGTCAGGTTCCGGGCACCTCGGCCGGGATTCGAACCCGCCACATGGGGATCCAAAGGCCAGCGCTCTCGCCTCGGAGCCACCGAGGCGGCTGTATTATTTTTGGTCGAGACAAATTTGTAGAAACCACAGGGGTGATTAGCTGTGAATGCAATATTATTATTCGTTGCATGTTGCCACTGTGACACACGTGGCACACCGGCTATTTGCACATGTACAGTCACGTGCACAGGTCATGTGAATAGATTACGTGACGTCAGGTTACGTCAGGTCCTGAGAGGTCGACATCTAGGTCGACCTCAAGGGCGACGTCAACGCCGAAGTCAAGGATGACGTCCTGGGGGACGAAGTCATATACGACATCCAGAACGACATTTAGGTCGGCATCAAGGCAGACCGCTACGACGAACTTCAGAAAGACCTCAAGGAAAACGTCGAGGACAACGTCGTAGAGAACGACGTAAAAACGACGTCTAAAACAACCTCTAGGACGCCCTCACGTCCGATCTCAATAACGACCTCTTGGATGACCTCAAGGACGACGTGCTAGGGGACAACGTCGAAGACGACGTCTATGACGAGCTTTATGACAATGTCCAGGGCGACATCAAGGACGACCTCTAGGACTCCCTCTGGAACTACCATCAGAATGACGTCAAGAAACGTCCTAAAGGACGACGTCAAAAGCGACGTATGGGACAACCTGTAGGATGAGCTGGATGGTGATCTCAAGAAAGACCTCTAGGGCGACCTAGAGCGCTATCATATACACAATGTCTAGGAAGACGCCCTAGGAAATACCATCAAAGACGGCGCCTAGGAGGACCTCTAGGATGACGTAGAGGACGACTTCAAGGTCGCCAGGTCTCTCAAAAAGGGTTCGAATGTGAAGGAGTGTTTAATGAGGCTCCATATTTGCGCCGCGCAATGTGGTACAAGCACAATAAGTTGAGATGGTCTACTGAGCAAACCAACTGTGCATTAAGGGTCCGGAATATTGATAGGTAAAAATCTTGGGTAGCAGCTTAAAGGACAACTGCAAAAAAGGTGTTTTTTTTCAAAACAGCGTAGTTAGGACAAGCATGTCACAAAAGAAACCTTCCGCGAAAAAAAAAAGAATTGACAATATTTATGCCACAGGTCGTAATTAAGACGGAGTCACAACTTCTCCTCAATTTAAAATACCCGCTCTTTCGACACGCGTGGAGGAGACGTACGCCCCGCCCATCGCTCTAGGATTTTCTCTTAGATTCACTTGGATGCGGAGTTGAACGACGTACGCAGAGTCTCGACTTCCGGTAAGCCTTGTCAAAGATACGCCGTGGAGGACGTCTGACAGCTACGAAGACGGCGGACCGCCTGAGCCTCCCCAACCTTAGGCATGGTTGGACGACACCTGCTGGTAATTTAACTTCAGCTGTTCTTCGTTAGGCGGGACAAAGGACTACGTGGCTGCTACCTTCTCGTGCCAGACGCCGCATGCTTCGACGAATTGGCAACTGAATGGCTCGGGTGTTAACAAACTGCCTCGATTTTTCAAGAATCAAAGAAAAAAAGTTGTGTACCCTTGCTATTGGCTCTTCAATAGTACATGCAACCAGGTGCCGCTACGGCCGCTGCCAGCTAATTGCGACAGGCCTCGATTGTGTCTGCTGCCTGGAGGTTCCGGAGGTCGCCTCCAAGGCTGGTAGCCGCTGCATAACAGACCACGCCGACCTTTTTGGTGGCATCCTAAACCCAGTCCTGCTCCAAATCACCTACCGGATAGGGCAGTGGAGCTAAAGGACTTGGGGCTGGTGTGAAGGCTGTTTTATTGACAAAATAAAATCGGTGGCTTCACTCAATGAGAGCAATCATATGATTCTTGTTTCTTGCTTATCCTGTGGAAACTGTGACTGCTTGGATAATTATATTGATTAGGCAAGTGAGATCTTTGCTCAAGGAAAGAGTGTGGTGAGTTTAATTAAGATAGGTGGTACAAATATTTAGTTGTCAACTAAAATATAATCGCTTGGTTTACTCACTAGGAATTTTGCCTTTACTTGGAGGTCAGCTGTGTTGTAAAACGCTGGCTCTGCGAAAAGCTCATTTAGGCACACAGGTACTAGGTCACCACCGAAACATGACAAGAAACTTGCTATACAAAACAAAGATGGCAAATGAATAAAGGGTGGAAATTTCATTTGGCACCGTAACCCAATCGGAAAAAAAATTTCGGACGTCGTAGGCTCTAGAGGATACAATTCGATATGGGAGGTTGTCACTTTACAGGTAGGACCTTACCAGTACGCTACATATTCAATTCAAACAACTTTACGTAAGATGGTTCGGAAGCCACGAAAAAAAATCTCTCGGCTAACGCAGAATTGGGATGCGCAAAGGCTTCTGCGGACAGCTGTTACGTAATAACATGGCTGTGCCAGGTTTTTTTACAAATTAGCTGTGTTTCAGTCGTGGACGTTCGGTGCACCCGGTGCGAATCTCGAAGGCCTCCTGAGCGAAATCATCGAGAACATACCCGAACACGTTTGCTGCTACGCGAACGCCCAATTGCCTCCAGCAAAATAGCATTCAGCTTGTCATCTTTCGGGGCGACATGGCTGCTGGAAGACTCGCTGTCGCGATCACTCATCTGGCAGCACTTTACGGAGCAACGGCACCGCTTTACTGGAGCTGACATCTCCAAAAAAAGAACATTAGCACGCGCAAGCAAAAAAAAAAAACCGCTAAGAAAGCAGAGGGAAACCTTAGTAACAAATCACGCAATGAAAGCAAAAGCCCCGCGTCACTTCTTAGCATTAACACCTGGAAAATCTGCTAAACACACACCATTTTTAGTCACTTATCTAGCCCCAGCCTTGTTCCAGCTACACGAATGGTAACTTGAGTGCACTACTGCGCTTCTCAGGCGCTGAGAGTCTTCTGATAATGACTAATTTAGTTGTTTTCAATGAAGCGGAGCAAGTTTCTAATTGGAACTATATGTCGCTTTTCATTATTCAAAAAGTTAATTAACAAATTTTAACTAATTAGCCAACGGATCGTTACGATTACCCCCCTATACAATATCGCCGTGGCGTATAACTCACCTGCGCAAAACGGATTAATCTAGGTTTGCTGGCTTTTTTTTAAAACTCCGTTAATCTTTAAAGGATCACCCTGTATATATATATATATATATATATATACAGTGTGTTTCACGAATGGACGACAAATTTGGTATTGCGTAAACTACGCGGCGAAATAAAAAAGGCTTGTGTCGTTTTGGTCCTGGGCCAGGGGTCTATTTAAGAAAATGATTAAAGTCCGGGATAATGAGATTGTTAATTATTTTTTGTTATTAACTATTTAATGTTGGGTTTAAGGGCATTGTTTGAATTAGAAAATTTATCAGCATCATTGCGTTTAGGCTGAGTAATTTTCTGAACGCCGCTACAGCGTGACGATGAAAAAAAGGCAGGCCCTGGTTTATTTCGGCGGTTACTCAAAGCACAACCTGCTTGCACGGCAATTCACCTGCAGGGCGGATCACAGCGCGCTTCAATGGCTACACAGCTTGAATGAACCGGAAGGCAAAGTCGCCAGCTGGTTTGACAAACCCAGCGAGTATGACTTTGTCGTTTGGCATCGGCCGAGAAAGCAACATGGTAATGCAGATTCCTTGTCGCGACGGCCTTCACTGGCGAATGAAGGCCAACACGTCGTGCTCATGACTGCTGCACAGTCTTCATTCACCGTCACAGACATTCAAGAAGAACAGCGACGTGACGCGCAGCTTTCGCCCATCATCGACGCCGTTTTTGCAGGCACGCCGGCAGTAGAGATACGCCGATACAGCGCGTGAGTGCTTTTTTGAAACGGGTTGAAGCTAAGAATTGACAACGGCTGCCTATGTGGGCAAAAACGACAGAGGCGACCCCCACTTCCGTAATCCCCGAGACATGGATAACGCTGGTCCGATTCTCCGTTCGTGATGCACCGGAGGTTGTAGTTGTTGTGGGTGTTGAATTGAAATGGGGGGGGGGGGGGGGGGCATAGAGTCAATCGTGTACGCACACTAGGTGCATTTGTCACTGATTCTTGCACCGGAGGGTGTGCATCTTGGGTGCGCCAAGACAGCGAAGAAGGCCGCAGAAAGGATTTTCTGGATTCGAATGGCGCCCAGTGTACACTGTAAAAAAAATCCCGTCAAATTACTGAAATTGCCAGTTAATTTTTGATGCCGGTACAATTTCCGTCGTCTTGAATTACGGTCACAGCATTAACTGGGTATTACGTGCATGACAGGAATGAGGCCCTACGGTTTTTTCCCGTAACTTGACCCATAAAGTCATGGCAGAAAACCGTAACTCTCATGCACGTGATCCACAGATACGGGAATTGTTCCGGCATCAAAAATTAGCTAACGTGTTATCCGAAACTTGTGACGTTAGAAAACCGTAACACTTAATGACTGATCTGCACGTAATGTGCAACGACGGAAATCGTTCCGGCATCGAAAATTAGCTGGCGTGTTATCCGTAACTTGAAACGGCACAAAACCGTAAATCTCAATCACTGAGCTGTACGTGATGCGCGACGACAGGAATCGTTCCTACATACAAAATTAGCTGGCGGGTTGTCCACACCTTGCAGCGACGGCCAGAGCCTGTTGAACTGCTAGCTGCAGTGACTTAACAAAACGGACGTCTCGGTGAACAATAAATACAGCATTTTGCTGCTATATTTATTGTTCACTGAAATGTCCGTTTTGTTAAATCACTGCAGCTAGCAGTTCAACAGGCTCTGGCCGTTGCTGCAAGGTGTGGAAAACGTGCCAGCTAATTTTTGATGTCGGAACGATTCCCGTCGTCACGCATGACGTGCAACTCAGTGATTGAGAGTTACAGCTTTCTGCTGCTGCAAGTTACAGACAACACGTCAACCAATTTTTGATGCGGGAACAATTCAAATTAAATATCTAGTGCCCAGGGAATGTGACTAGGCTGTGGGCCCAAGTTACTATCAGGAGTTAATGCCAGCTGCACATCCAAGAGATTAACAGCTGCTTAAGCACTGTGTTAGAAATTTCAAGGAAGTTCGCACAATATACAGTATAACGTAAAACATGTTCATACCTTTATTCTAAAGAAATAATTACTGGGCCATGTCCAGCTTTCATGTGGAAGGCAATCTCTAATTTCCTGAGCAATCAAGTCCATATGAAGAATTGCAGAACCTGGAAAACAAAACAAAAAAAACGTGGAATGTGGTTAGGTTATGAACAAAATGTGATGACAGAATAAACCACACAATTTCCGCGAACTATGAGTTACATGTAAGCGCATTGAAGGAGCCTCAGCTGAATTCCGGTAGGCACTAAACAGTGGAACCAAGTTGTGAATTAATGACAAGAAACCATTTTAAGAAGGGAAGTTCGAAAAATGCCTTTGAAGACAGAATTGCCATGTCCAATGAGTTCCTTCAAGCCTGTTGTCAGGAGTTAATTTCAGAAGTTACTGCCAACTGTGCCTCCCAGACATAATTAAACACCGTGTTAGTAGGGTTGTGCGAATATTCGGAATTTCGACCAGTAGTTCCGAATAATACACTATTCTATATTCGCTTTGAGATCTGCACTATTCGTGTTTTTCGTAGTGTTGGTTGCGGCGGGCTAGTCGCATTGAGTGCGCTTTTTACCGAGCACTGTTGCACTGCAGAGAAGCAATACCGCCGGAAGCGAGCTCCACGTGTGTTGCTTTTCTGCATTACATCAGTGCTCGGTAAGAAGCGCACTGAATAGGATAACCCGCCACGATAAACACTTGGAAAAGTAGAAATATCGCAATTGCGTGCTTGAAGAAAAGCATAGTACATTGAACGCGGGATGGTGCACGCATGCCGGCTGTATTTGAAATTAAATGGAAACTTTGTGAATGTGTATATATCTACTTCGTAGTAAAAGTTTCAAAATTAAACTGACTGTTATGCAAGAGTATACTATGTTAGGCAGAGATGCCCTTAGATCCTGCGTTCCTCATGCGCGATTCATTCTTGTAGAGCGCAGCTCTTAGGCGGCCGTTTCCGGCTTGAGCGGCGTCGGTGTAATCGCGCGTTGCATTATGGAAAGTTTCCCATAATGACGTCACGAGGTTTACTCTCACGAGGGTTACGAGAGTTATCCTCACGAGGGTTACCCTCACAAGGGTTGCGAGAGTTAGTTACCTTCGAAAGGGTTACCCTCACTTGGGTCACGAGGCTCACCCTTACAAGGGAAACGAGTGTTATGAGAGTTACCCTCACGAGGGTCACCCCCTGAGGTCACGTGACCCCCCTTGAGGTCACGTGACCTCAGGGAGTCACCTAGCTCTAATCCGGCGTTACAGGGAGTTGTAAACGGCTTTCATTTTTTAACTCAAAGTAAAGGATGATTATTTATATAGCAAGATTTGTAAATTCACTCAATTGGGCATCTCTATCGGATTCATTTTATGTCGAATGCATTGTTTACTTGCCATCCCAAGACATCAGAACTTCTGAAGTCACAGTTCATAAATATAGATAGAATATACTTGGCTTATAAACGAACAAGTGGAACAACCTTCACGAGTTTAGCTGGGTTTTCGTCTAAGCATTATGCAATGATAGTAAAAAGCGTGAAAGAACCATTTGATATTCAAATCGAAAATATTCGGCCAAAACCTCTATTCGCTTTGAACTCAAAATCTACTATTCGCGCAAGACTACGTTTTAGTAAGAAATTTCAAGCAAGTGCACGTAAGATGCAGTGCAAAGTAACACATATTCGTACCTTTATTCTTGACAAATAATTAGTGGGCCACGTTTAGCTTTCATGTGGAAGGCAATCTATTTTCCAGAGCAATTAAGTCCACATGGAGAACTACAGAACCTGGAAAACAAAAAACAAGAAACAAAATGTGGAATGTGATTAGGTTATGAACAGAATGCGATGACAGAACAAACCTCCCAATTTCTGCAAAGTGCGAGTTACATGTAAGCGCATTGCAGGAGCCTCATCTTAACTCTGGCTGGCACTTAACAGTGAAACCACCTTGTGACTAATGATACGAAACCATTTTAACAAGGGAAGTTCGAAAAATGCCTTTGAAGACGGAATCGCCGCGTCCAATGAGTTCCTTCAAGCCTGTTGTCACGACTTAATTTCAGAAGTTTCTGCCAACTGTGCCTTCCGGAGATAATTAAACACCGTGTTAGTAAGAAATTTAAAGCAAGTGCACATAGGATGCAGTACGAAGTAAAACATGTTCATACCTTTATTCTTGAAATAATTAGTGGGCCACGTCCAGCTTTTACGTGGAAAGCATTCTTTTACTTCCTGAGCAATTAAGTTCATATGGAGAACTACAAAACCTGGAAAACAAAACAAAAAATGTGCTATGTGATTAGTTTCTGAACAGAATGTCATGACAGCATAAACCTCCCAATTGCTCCAAACTATGAGTTACACATAAGCTGTGCTTGAAGTCTCCTGTAAGTTGAGGGGTCCCTACAAGAAGGGGGGAGGGGAGGAGTTTGACGAAATGTATTACATGCACATAAAATAAAACCCTCTGCTGAATCTGTCCCCGCCGTACCAGCAACTCTCAAATCGCTACTCCCCAAATGTCACTTCCCTGAAAACAAGCTATTTTATTGCAAGATAGGATTTGGATTTCACTAATGCTAAAACAGTGGAGGAGGGTCTCAGACCATCCATTCAAATCAGTGGGGGGGTCGGAGACCCCCTGAGACCCCCCAGACTGTAAGCCCTGCACATAAGTGCAATGCAGGAACCTCAGCTTAATTCTGGCAGACGCTAGACAGTGAAACCAACTTGTGACTTATGCTACGAAACCATTTTAGCAAGGGAAGTTTGAAAAATCCCTTCGAAGATGGAGTTGCCGCATTCAACGAGTTTCTTCAAGCCTGCTGTCACAAGTTAATTTCAGATGTTACTGCCAAGTGCACCTCCCAGAGATAAACCGGTGCTTGAACACCGTGTTAGTAAAACATTTCAAGGAAGTGCACACAAGATGCAGTAGGAAGTAAAACACGTGCATACCTTTATTCGTAAGAATTAATTAGTGGGTCACGTCCAGCATTCATGTGGAAGGCAATCATCATAACTTCCAGAGCAATCAAGTTCATATGAACAACTGCAGAACCTGGAAAACAAAAAAATGTGAAATGTGGTTAGGTTCTGAATAGAATGCGATGGCAAACACAACCTCCCGATATCTGGAAACTAGGAGTTACACGTAAGTGCACTGCAGGTGCCAGTGTTATTTAAGAAAGCTGTAGACCCAAATGAAATTAATTGAAAGGGGCATGGACACAGAAATTTGGCAAGTTAGAGTATTTGTTACATGACAGAACCATAGGTTATTGGACATACACGAAACATTTCAGAATATTTAAAACTCCAATAGTCACAACATTTTTTTTTCTTTAATGTTCATTGCTTTTATCTGGTGACCGGGATACCTTGATACAACTCCCACTGTGGCGACGGCAGCTCGTCCATAAACCACGTGACTCTGATTGAGACGTTGAACACTCTCTCTTTCGTTGTTCTCTACACTGGTTCGCCACGCCACGCATGTCCGTTACTCAGGCTCTGTACCTGTTTCTTCCTCTGCCGTCTCCCTCCAAAAGTGACGTTGAATTCAAAGGAGCAAGCTGTGTCAGATATTTCAACTGCCCAAAACATGGGAGGGAAAAGTGGGGTAAAGGAGCACGTTGGGGCGAAGGACGCTTGGGCGCCTTCTTGAACCATGCTTTGAAGTGCATACAGGATGTCTATGAGTGGCACCGCCTCGCCGCTTGGGACTGACTAGGGACACTAAAGGGTCGAGGCAGATGTCGTCACCGACGCCTGCAAACATGGCTGGCTCGCTGAATAGGTGGATCCGAGGGTTCCGCAACTCAATAGAATGTTTGTGTGAAACTAAGGCGTTCTTTGATAAACAAATTCGGCAGTTTTATAGAACATGTAATGGGCTTCAGTGACATACTTAGATTTCAGTTTTTCCACTCCTGAGAAGTCTAGAACCAGTTGAATGCTAAAATAATTTCAACAGCCATTTTTTTTTGTTTTACACGTACACATAAACAATTGTTTATGTGTACGTGAAATTAATGCTTAATCTATTTAGTATGGTGTTATATCCGCTACAGATTCTTAATTCCCCCCCATATAATGCATTCCACGAGAATGTCTTTGAGGGTAATGAACTTAAACTGAAGTAACTCCCATGAAACATTGTGTGGATTTTTATGGTGCTCCAACAACCACAACAGAGCCACAAGTGATCCTACTCGTCAATATAATTAGGATTAAAATCCATGGTGACTAAAATTGTAGTTTGCCTTGTTGATACGTAACAAAGGAGATATAAAAAAACAGGTACGGATAGAAGTGACTCGGCAAATAAAAGGATCACTCTCAGTGGAGGTTTGCTACCAGGAATTAAAAATAACACAAAACAAAGAAGACAACTTAAATCATATGGCACCACCTACCCCACATAGATATCAGTTTGTGTATTGACCAGAGAAGGGGAGCAAAAAAAAAACACTGGAAGAGGACACACCTCCAGGTGCTTTGTGTGGTGGGAACAATATACGATCCGCTTTTGCATAGCCTATGCAGGTCAAGCAAAGCCCTATATCAAATACAGCCCTCCGTGTCGTGTGAACATTTGGCAGTACTGTTACCAGATGCGGTTGCATGACTGAGTTCAATAAGATCAGATAACTGCAGGCTACCAGGATAGAATCACAAGGATGTCTGGAAGCTGGTGAAATTTTGGCTCGTAACAACGACAACTGCTTCCTCATCTGGTCCATCACTTTGTTAAAAAAAGGATCTTGATTACCTTCAACCAACAAACAAAAGCAAGCATCCTCAGCATTCACATAGGTAGGTGGCACAGGGTGATTACTTGTTGTGTAGTTTTTGTTAATAATTTGAAAATCAAATTATTTACCATTTTTCTTATCTGAGCCACTTATATACAATTGAAAATGGAGGGAACCAGATATGTGAATATATGGAGAAAAACTATATTCCTTGTACTGAACCACACTCCAAGTACAAATCTTGGCTAATAGAGTAGCCTACAATTGAAATAAAGTAGTGCTGTATCCTGCATGCCAAAAGATGCACAAAGGCTTTCCTAGTGTGATTCAGATGGGCGTTGCGGGAAGCTCTTCGAGTTCAACATTGGAGATGCGTGTTGCATTCTAAATGTAAACAATGATGCAGTTGAACTTCAAACCATATCATTATCTGAGAATGTTTCAAAGGCAAGAAAGCACAAGTGGCTAGTGTTTCCATGCATTAACAAACAAATGCAATCATCAGTGGTGAAACTTACAAAGAACTGCTTGTAGCAGTTATTGTAGCAAAACATGGTTTTGTAGCACACATTTCATTAATTAATTTCACACTGCAAACTTAAGGATCTGACGTCCCGAAACCAAGATGACACTCAATGAAAACGGCACAAGCAAGTACTGGGGCAGTATAACACTAGCAACAATAGTTGCTTGAACGACGGCAAACTGAAGTATTCAAATAACGAACCACAGCCAAAGATGTCCGAGCGCACTATCATGGCTGTGGTAGCGTT